>PNEQ01116603.1:0-57243 GCA_003012365.1 Medauroidea extradentata | reverse complement strand
CTTCTACGACCGTGGTCTGGGCATACAGTGAGATAATACGCCCAAACGACCGGCGTATTTTGTTTAGAATGGTATGTCGCTGTTACCGCTCTCTCTTGTCCTAAGCATGCACTAGCTGTAATACTTGCCAACTTTAGTTCTATTATTCGTCAACAGGAGCGCCACTAGTTTAATTCTACACCTTTCGTTGAAAATTTCGATATAAATTTAAGTTCCTCGCACCAAACGAAGGACTGATCTATAAACCGCTAATGAACCCAACGAAAATAAATAAAATTATGTTATTCTGCTGTAAATTCAACATCCGTGTGTATATTTTCTGTCATTCTGGCTTCCTGTACGTCTCTCTTTGTCTCGCTGTCGTCGTTATTACGCGAACAAACACCTCGTGTAATTGAATGTGTGAAACAAGGGGAAATGAAATTGTGTCTGTGATGTTGCTTACTATCTGTGCGCAGTTACAGTGTGCTGTAGAAGCTAATTAACACGGAAAATTCCACTTCGGCTCTGAACGACATTCATAACGGTATGTATAGTTATGAGTTACATGCGAGTACTTCAACATGAAAAGCTTCTTTTGTTTGTTTACAAAGCAACGGTTTGGTTAGCACTGTGATCATTATTCATTGTTTGACCGTTTTGAAGTATTGCAAAAAATTGAGATTCTAATTAGGATAATTAACAATCACTAAACAATTGGTGTACTAAAATAATTAAAAAAGGGCAGATAACTAGGTATGTCAGGTAAACAACGTCGTGTGTTTTACTGTACTATTTATGTAATAATATAGTAATTATTAAAAATATGCCTAACGATCACTGAAACAAACGAAGGACTTTCATCTAAGTGACAGTAGCACTGTTTCTTCATCTTTTGATTAATGTTTGTGTATTTTTGTGTACACTTAAACATGTGTGTGTGTGTGTGTCTGTGTGTGTGTGTGTGTGTGTGTGGTAACAGATTAAGTGAACTGATGTAACAAGCGTACGAAAGAAGTAAGAAACATATATGTGTATATATTAAGGATTCTTAAGGCAATACACACACACACACACACACATGTTCTTCATTGTACACGAATTTAGTGTTGAAACAAAATTGTCTGTTTCTACTAAGTTTTTCAACGAGGCAAGTATTGTAGAAAAATCAACAAAAAGTAATTTTCCGCATTATAATTATTTTTAATTGGAGATATGTAGACAATGCTTGTAGTGCATTGTGTTACGGATATGAATAACGTTTGACTGGAAAAATTGTTAATTCTTTTCAAATATTTAGGCATTAATATTGCATTATTGTATCATAGTAGGAAATGCTGATTTACAGTTAGATATCTTGATTGATGACTAGATAATTACTCCACTTGTAGCTGGAATGTATAGTGACAAAAACCCTAGTTGACTGTGTTGTCTTCTTGGTTTGTATGTGCTCTCCACTATTTTACTTGTACAATTTCGTCTGTCTTTCATACTGGTTATTTGTCGTTTTGTTAAGTTTGTCTGAAAAAAGTAATAGATTTCATTATCGTGAATCCCTCGTCGTTTCAATCACCGGATTCCTCTGCAATTCTAAAGTTATGGTTGTTTTTATTGGATTTTTTCACATGCATCTAAAATAACGTAAATATACGCTATTAAGTAGTAACAAATTTGAATCTGCGCCTAACAGTGAGGTATTCTACGCTGGTAAGGTTGAAGTGCTTAAGAGCAAATATCTGGAGTGAGTCCATAAGGAGTCGAATCGGGATCAAAGTGGCTAAAGGCGAGTAGTCTTTTTTAATACCACTGCAGTCTTCAGTAGAATCACGTAAAGTAAATATATAGAGCTGGATTAAAACATACCTTTAATATACATTTGTAGTAAAATACTGCTAACACTTGGACAATTAGTAAATAAAACTTGCATAGCTGCCAGTGATGTTTTAATTTATTAAGCCAATTTTTTTATTATGCCTCTTGCTACAACTGCACTTTTTCCCACTTTATGGACGTCACCTCGTCCCCTAGATTTATTTATAATTGCTCTGTGAAGTTCGTCACACGATTATCGAGAAACAGTAAAACAAAAAAAAGTAATGTTTAAGGCCAAACTCTTTAGTTTATACCGCTTTTGCGATGTTTGTTGTTTTAAACATAAACGAGAACAAATATCGAAATTCTGTATGGCAGTTTCGATTAAAACGGTTTTTTCCGTGTTAGAAATTTTTTTTAACTGTACGGTTTCGATTGAAAAGTCAATTAACCAGAATTTCTTCAGTTACATAATTAGGTAAAACCATAGTATTCACTGCCTTGGAAAAAAATCAGCCAATTTTGAGAAGACGATTTTGAACAAAACTGCCGCACAGATTTTTGATGTCAGCTCTCGCTTAGGCGTAAAAAATTCGTATCTCTAAAAAAAGTTGGAACTAGAGAGCACGGCCGCTGACAATTGTTTCGTGTATATGAGAAATTACAAATTATTTCGTTCCAGCCCCCTTAAAACTTCTCAACGGTTGGTTTTCCACCCTAATGCTCGTACGTGGTCGTATTGTGACTAGTGTGGTTTTAGTGGCGTACATAAAACCGTAAAGTGCAAATTTTGACGTTTACGACTCATTACGCGGAAACTATGATAGACAAACAAATTTCTCATGAGGAATATTTAATTACAATTTATGTTTAAAATAAGAAAAAAAATATCTGGTACAAATATAAAAATATAAAAAGACGTTGAAAACTGTGGTGGAACGCGCCCTTAAGACCTAGGTGTCCAATGCTGACCAAAATATCTTCACTTCGTTATTATGTTCGTATAGAGACGTCTCTCTTTTAACTGTGGCAATCAGAACCTGGTACCAGGTCAAACTATGCAGTACGCTGTAGTTCAGAGCCGTGTAAATATTTCGTTAATTGTTGTCTATTTTGTACGAAAGCACTTTTTATTTATACCGTACGTCAAATTAGTCATCAAGAGTTGACGGAATTGAGGTATTATGCAGGTAGATAAAAAATTAATTTACTGTTTGACTTAGTGGTAACAGATTATACATAGATATGTATATATTAAGGATTATTTCAATAGTTGCTCATTTCAACAAAAACAAATACTAAATATGTTTAGCCATGTGTTAAATCTTTTTGAAACGTTACTTACGGTGCTCTTAATTAAATACACTGTACAGCCTCACACAGACTTATGTGGTAATTAACGCTTATTAAGTTTATTGCACACTTGTGTTCTCAAATTAAACGCTTTCTTTAGGCTTACAAGATTACGTACTTGCAACTAATTAAAATCGCTAGTTTCTACAGCATAAATCAGTTCGCAAAACTTTGTGAAAAATTAACATTGGAAAAGCAGTTTGTGTTTCGAATAATGTTCGTGCATCCCTCGTATGCTACTAGAATTTCAAATCTGTTTTTAATTGATTTCAGCGTTTGAGATGCATTGTTATTACCGGTCAACCGAATTAGGGGCAGCAATATGACATCCGCTTTTTTCCTGAAAATAGATGGCCAATAATGCAGCAGGAATTGCAAAATCTCTCTAACAAGATTCGTACGATTTATGTGAAATTACTGGAAATACACATATGTGGCGTTAACTGGGCGAGAACAGAAACGCCAAAAGCAATTTTAGAAAACACTCAAGCATTTTGCAGTTTTAATATGGCTTTGCTTGTAAAACGAGGATTAATTCCTTCATTCTGTTGTACATGCAGTATACAGTCAGGCGCAAACATTACCTTTGCGCGTACAAAAAATGGTCGCCACGAAGAAACTACATCGATTTAGTCACAAAGTAGAACTGTGAGATACAGATGAACTTAAAATTTTATCGGATTGTGGACATACACCATTGCTCATGTTTAGCTGATCAAACCTGTGTTGAATGACAAAGTCCGAAAACGAACAAGGGGAAAAAAAAACAAATATAATACGCACACTAAAATATATATATATATAAAAAAGCAATCCCAGAGGAATTCTTTCAATTTTTTTATTATTTTTTTTTTTTATTTTTCTAAACTACAAAGAATTCTAGAAATGGAATTCAGTCGAATATCGACTTGTTCTTTTTCGTACTTTGTCATTCAACACATGTTTGATCAGCTGAACATGAGCAATGGCGTATGTCCACAATCCAATAAAATTTAATTGTAAACTCCCATTGCAACAAACATTTAAAAATCTCGCAGATGCACTACTTAAACATAATCTATGTATTTAGTGTTTATGGAATAAAAACTACATCATGTTCAGTGTATTTCAATGAGTGCTCAATAACACGTTGGAAGTTAAAACGTCCCTAGTAGCAAGTACAATAATTTTCAGTTGGTCAACTGTTGCCTGAAGCGGCCAGTATGGTCGTCTACTTTTGCTGGAATGGTTGTTAATCAGGCCATACCAGTAAATATGTTCGTTGTTAAACTGAAACGATTTTAGTGTAGGCAACTTAGTTTAAAGAGACTCACATATTTCAGTATACGGTCCACAAGCAGACTTAGCAAACTAACCCACAAGCATCTGACTATAATAAGAATACTTGGTGTACACTTGTGGTTAATGTGTGGATGATTTCATTACGGATCATGTATGCCACATGTGGCCGCGGGTGCGTTCCGAATGTTTACTGCCTGTGGGCTGCTTATCACGATCAGATTTGCACCAGTGGGCCAGTTGATGTTTGCTATTTGGGATATTTTTTCCAAAACAATTGGGCCGCGGTTGGTGCATTGACTTGGGCACTTGCCTCCACATCGAGGCGAACCGGGTAAGATTCCCGGTGGGGTGGCCCTGCTTACCAGTATAACTTCTTCGTGTAGTATACAAATACCAACATGCCTCATTCAAACCAGAGGAGTATTCGGCATGTTTTCAAGTTTAGTTACACTTCACGATATAAGTAATACTTAACAAAGTTCAATATTAATAAGATTACAAAAAAAATAGAATTCATCATACGAAATAGTTAACAGTCAATGTGTAGGAATTTTTAGGTGTCGATAAAAAATAATAATCTGTAGTCCCTATCGTCTTGTTTCCCCAACTACCTGAAGACGTGCTCAACAATTTCATAACGAAACACATTTTCAGTGTGTTTCTACGGAACAGAAGTACATGACACACATATATTTTTTTTTTTGCGAGCGAAATCTGATTAAAAAAATAGTTCTCGGTTAGTAAGTGGCTTGTTTTTACGTAATCAAAGCCCTCAAATTAATTAGTACCAACATAGCAATATTAATATTTATATATGACTGAATATGTAATATGCGAAGGAGAATAAAGCAGTGTTGTTTATGATAATGTAACAGCAATTTATTATTGATTCATGCATATGATATTTGAAAGAACTGTACAATGGGGCATGACTGGATTTAGTTGTTTGGACATACTCCATTGAGGAATAAATGACTGTCAATGAAGACTAAACAAATAATAGAAAAACATACTCTGCTTGTTGTTAAAACCCAACAAGTATCGCCAGTTGCCAAGAATGAAAAAAAAAAAATTAAAATAGAAAAGGCAATGAAAAAAAGTAACTTTCGTTTTATTTGTTTTTGAACAGGGCCATGTTAGTTAAGGCGATTGGAACACGACTAATTTAGCTGTCCGCGCACTACCCATGCAGAATGCTTCAAGGCAGCAAACACACGCAATGCTCTGGATGTAACGCGGGGTTTCCACGCGGAAATCAATCATGGCCGGCGGCAGCTCGCAACATGCCGCTGCTCGTAATCACTATGCCAACACTTCCTTCCACCTCTCCTTACTCTTACGAGCCGCGATATCTCTCGCACCCCTTGTCGCCCCAGCGAGCATGCGCCGCGGCAGCCCTTGTGATCAAGGTGTTTGCAAACGTGATGCATTTGCATTGGTAATGCGAGACGGTAGAGAGAGACAGCGCATGTAATCGCTCGCGTGCTCTCCCCCTTTCCCCTCAAACCATCCTCCAGAACTTCTCTTACTCATAACCCAGCCCTTCTCCTTTTCCCATTCGATGAGCCAACCCTTACCTTCTTCCACACCTAAATCCTCGACCCCCATTCCACCCCTCCACAACGGCCGTGGTGGGCAATGGTTAGGGCCGGAAGCTCATCTGCATTTTACACCCGGACAGGGGAGAGGAACAACTTGGCGCCATCTCGCCATCTGTTCCACCCGGGCACCAGCCCTCTCAACCGCCGAGCTACGAACCCCAAGTCACCCCTTCATCCTCGACGAGAACATCTTCACTTGGCTGAGCTCTGTTTCCTGCGCCATCCTACCTGCACCTCGAGTCTCTCTCGAATGCCGGGAAACTTACACGTGTGTGTGTGTCTATATATTATATACACACACATCACTCTTTATTATTGCAAAATTCCACGTCAATATTCTAGGGAAACAATCCTCACGTACAGAGGAACCAAAAGTGTTATATGAACATGGGTCCAAAAACGCACCGTTTCTGCGCTACAGTTGGCAATACATGACATATGGTTGATTGCGCGGGTAGGGTCACGTTGCTGTGGGGCATCATTACAGCAGTACATAACATGTTACTATGCCACACACACATATATATGTACAGGATGTCCAAAAACGGCCGTATATATATATATATATATATATATATACAGGATGTCCAGAAACGGCCGTATACATGTATATATACACACGTACATACATACATACATACAGGGTGTCCAGAAATGGCCGTATACGTATACATATATACATACAAGCATACATACATACCTACATACATACTGGATGTCCAGAAACGGCCGTATAGTAAGCACACCACGTGAATCGTGGACTAAATTGGAGACGAAGATGTTAGTGGCAAAATGTTTCACGATTATTCTTTTCGTGCGCAATGTGGCAACGCAACACGGGAGCAAGTGCCTTCTTACGTTCATACTATGACGGCCCGAACAGTTGCAGTCTAGTATCCAAAGAGCATGTAAACCTAGTATCTGTGGAGCGCAAGGTGTATAACCCGGTGCAACGTTTTGGCACTAACATTTTCGTCTCCAATTTAGTCCAGGATTCATGTGGTGAGCTTATTATACGGCTGTTTCTGTGTGTGTGTGTATATATATATATATATATATATATATATATATATATATATATATATATATTCATATGTGTGTGTGTGTACATAACGTTGGATATAGAATTTTTGCCGGTATCCACGCGGCCAAATGTTGATTTAGTTTGGAATTGTTAACATTTACTGAATTTATACGAAACACGGTATTCGCTCCGTTTGTAAAAGCACAATATTTATATATTAAAAGGAATAGCTAGCGAATTGGATAAATGTTTTAACTGTGTTCATTATAACATACTACTGCCATCTTTTCGTTAGTATTTACTTTTTCCATGTTCAATAAATTTTCTCTCCGCTACAATGTATTCACTATGCAAATATGAAAATGTCATCAACATTTGTAATGTAATTATTCACATAGTGAACACTTACTCTTATTTACAATAATTAATTTTTGTTATCTCACGTTGACAATTAAGACCGACTATTCAAGCAAGTGATAGCACATTGAAATTTTCTTCTGATTCGGCATCCCCATCTCAACCAATATCAAAAATGTAAATATACTGCAAATATTTCTTACGTGCTCGTGCAGCCCACTGTTTAGTATGCACCGAACTATTTGTACTTTTATAGGTGTACCAAACACAGGCCAACTCTTCCACATTGTATGATAGTAATTACCCACAAATAAATTATTTTTAGGTTCAATTGTTTTCGTACCAGCTTACGTCAAAGTAACAATATGACTGTTTTCGCTACTTACCCAAAGTAAACATTATTCAAATGGTGTGAATTAAATAATTTAGAATAGAAGTAAATGTATTAAGCTACACAATGGCACTTTGTAATTTCATGTAAAAATTATTTGTGTTAAAAAACGTATGGATACCTGTACTTTAAAAAATTAAATTAAATTAAATTAAACGCTTTATTCTGTGCACTAGTCCATTAGTTAAATTTAACAGCAATGAATATGAAACAACGACCATTACGTATTATTAGTTTTCCTGGAAATTATTACTTGTGAGGATGCTGAAAGCCTAGATATTGTAGCAAACGTTTCCTGCAACAAATTGTATCTATCAGTGCATATGGAAATATCTTACAATACAATACCACCAATATTGTATATTCAACAAAACATAGTTATTTCAAAATTATATAAGAATCAGGAACTTTTCTTTCAGTACTTAAATAATCCGAATAATGGTTAATGCTATTAGGATAAGTTTGTTAAACAATCCGAATAATGGTTAATTATATTAGGCTAAGTTTGTTACTGAATTCGGAAAAGCATTTTGTTTCTGTGAGTATTATTATCTAGCTCTACCTCATTGTAATATAACGCTTGGTTTCTTACAGCATCCACTTCACTAACTCAATTAAAATACTTAACTGCGTGTTTTTAACATACTATTACATTCCAGCACAACAATACAGATATTTCAACCTGCTGGAGAGAAATATTTTTTCTTTGAACATACATTTTCCAGAACTATATATATATATTTTTTAATCATTGCTTTGCTATTCTCTAAAAGTAGGTGAACGAGAAATAGCAAAAAGATGTTGATACGAAATTTATGTTGCTGAACAATAAAATTATTGGATAAAAGTTTTTTTAAGTAATAATTTGGTGCCTGAAACAAAACATAATACAATATACATTCCCCATTCATTTAATGTTCACCTGAAATTTAATTTTTGGGCGAGCAAAGATTTATTAGGTCAAGTAAACCGTTAATTACTCAGAAGGTTTACTGGAAATACAACGTTTAATTTCATCACACGTCATCAGTTAATCTGTAATCTATGTAAAGCATATTTTCTGACACATATGCACTATTTAACAATGTTTTCGTTAGAAGAATTATTACTACCCACAAAGTAAAATTTCGGAAAAGTGTCACTTTTAAGCACAGTTTTGTTGACTTATGAAACTTTTTTTTTTGTGAAGTACCGAAACAAGATAATTTTTTATCACCTACGTTATGAGTCAGTATTAAACATAGGCCTAGTTCATCTTTGTCCTACCGCTTTTAACAAATACTCGCCGAATACGAAAATATGCTAAGCTAAAAACATATTAAACTATATTTTTGAGGAAAGCTATAATTTTAGAAAATAAGGATATTTTTAAATATCATCTATTTTTTAAGTTATGATGTAAAACGTTTTGTCGGTTCTTTAGAGCAACAAACTGTTGAGACTAGTTTTTTATTTTGTTAAAAAGATCAGCGATAAAATGTACTTAAATGTGATGTTGTAATGACAGATTTAATGTTATGAAAGCTAAATTGCCACTGGATTCGGTAGCGTCATTTATTCTGTGAAATTTTTATCTGATTATATCTCATTTTTATAGCACGCTTGGTTTCTTGTAGCTATACGCATCAATTATGCCCTTAAAATACCCAATTTCGTATTTCAAGACACTGCTACGTTTCAGCACAACAATACAGATATTCCAATCTACTTCAGAGAAATATATATTTTCTTTAATATGCATTTGACCAGAATTACAATGTTTCTACCAGTACTATGCAATTCTTTAACAAAAAAAATTGAAGAGTAAATTGTAAAAACAAAAGGAAACAGGTTTGAAATTTGTACCTAACGAATATCATTACATTAATAAAGCGTTTCAAGGTAAGCCGAAAAATACGTTGGATCTATTAAGTGTAATACTATAAGAATACAAAATCGCACGTCACTTAAAATGATGCTATTTATGTTATACAAATCTGACTTTACGTCAGAAGTTTTTTTTTTCAAACAACGAATTTTAATTTTAAAAGTCTCAAAATGGTATTTATCAGTTTCTTTTGCGATTAATTGTTTTAAAAATTCAAACAGAGACATTTTTAAAATAAAAAAAAAAGTTGTAATAATTCTCTCGTAGTTTTCCGCTGTATCATCCTCATATTTGTTTTAGCAACCTGTTATTCGCATGGCCCGTAAATTAACTAAACAACTGTACAGTATAAAAATATAATTCAACATGTTTTATAATAAGCACACTAGGTTATAGTAAAGAAAAGTAACATTTTTTCTACTTTATATTGTTAATAAATAATAACTTTTACATGATACTTGTTTTACTTCTTATAGTTCGATAACAGAGTCATCCAAAAATAATACTTATTCCTTTGTTTTATCTTTAATGTGGCTATAGAAGTTTCGCTTTCTTGCAAACCCACCAGGCTTCCGGCAACGCAAACGCAATTATAAACTCAGTAAATAGGTACAAGTTTAAATCATTGGGTTGGTTTTGATCCCATATTTTTTGTGCTCCATAAATTAGTAGTATTTCTGAGATTACTAACATTATATCGTGTGGTGGTTCAGTTCGTAAAAACCTAACTCATCTCCGTATTACGTTATTTTCGTATTTACTTTTAACAACAACAACGCCCTTGCATGAACTTAATACCTCAGCGCAATTTTACCTAGGGTTTTATCTTTATTAATTTGCTGTGGAACGAGGAACGGGGAGAGGCGGCAGCATGAAATCCTTCTGCCTTAGGTAATTTCCTTCGAGGCTACGCGTGAAATGTTGTCGGTGGAGGGGAAGGGGGGTCGTAAAGGTGAGAGTACGCTCAAAACACCAGTGAACGTCGACCATATCGGACCTTCTCGCTCGCACAAAAACACCACTTGCTCGTGTGGGCGGATTAATGCATGAATTAATTCCACGGGGTTTTTGCTGCTCTACGAGATTATCAAATGGGCTGTAAGGCGTTCCTAGCACTCGATTTTACTTCTTCCTTCGGGCACATTGCGTAGGTGAGATGGTCGGAAAATGTTTTTCTTCGCTAGGTAGCCATGCCTTCAATTGCTTTCAGTCCTTCCGAGATAGAAGGGCCTACTATTGCGGTTGCCTGCCGGATAAATTGTCGCGGTGCAGCCACTAAATGAACATGTTACTCCATCGTAGAAACGGGAAAAGCAATTTATTATAGTTATGGTTACTGATTAGTAGTAAATATTTCTGGTTATTCTGCCTTACAATGTACTTGTTATTCGCTAACCCGAAAGTAATATCTGTACTTGAAACAAATCGACGGTGAGAAATGGAATCTTGCTATGTAAATTTTCAGTGTGTTTTAATTATTGTATGGAATTTTAATGACAAAGTAATTTTGACATTGTGAACTTACTAAACAAATTGATACTAAATATATTATACCAATATTACAGTTGTGGATATGCTCCCTAAAAAATAAAACAATTCTTTTACTTCCCTGTAAAACTGTAATTATTTACATAGAAGATATCCATTATTCACCATAGAAATCAAGGGCATTCAGTCGGTGTGTTGAAATTTGCTTAAATGCATTTATATTTATAACCTGAATTAGAATTTATTTGTTTCATTTTTGGACATACGCTATTGCACATGAGCAATGCCGTATCTCCACAATTCAATAAATTGTAATTGTAAACTTCCATTGTAACAAATACTTCGAAAAACTCATTTATAACCTGTCCGAGACTGGTTCATTGAGTGCTTTGGGTATAGGTGTGGTTGAAAACACATCACAAGAAACGACTGGATATTTTGTAAATGTGTCTCAAGTTATAAAGCATCGAACATATGTGCTGTGACGTAAGACCTGTATAAACTTATTATCGCAGCACAAAGAACTTTTTTATTTATTTATTTATTTATTTATTTTTTTTTTTTTTTTTGGGATTTGAGAATCAAGGAAAACCAGTTATTTCGGTAGAAGTTTTGACTGGTATGTTCTCCGAAGTTGGCTTTTAAGCACGCAGACATATTTTATATTTATAATCGTTCTATAAACTTAAAGTCGCCACTTAAATACATTGTAAACTCATTGAGCACCTCCTCCGCCCGGCCTGGAGGTAATAATACAAGAAGTAATGGAACGAGAGTCGATATATGTCTGTGCGCTTAACAGTAATGATTGCGCAGAACAACTTAAGGAGCCCACGTACATTGTCGATGAACTGGGTTTATGTAAGAGAGAAGTCTCCATTTATATTCATAAGAATATACTATACACATCCACAATTTACATATCAAGCAAAATAAAAGAATAAACAGAATAAACTTCACCTACATTAAAAATATCACGGGCATTGGAAATTATATTTACCAACCCTTCAAGATGCTGAAAAACGGTTTCTTGAGCAGCCATGCCACAAAATATGCTGTTTTTATTGGTAAGAAGTAAATAAAAGGTTCAGTGATGTAGTTTGATACACAACTTACACCAATAAAATCATAGGGGCCATTACTGAAATACCACTGTTACAACGATACAAGGAATATACTGCTAGTCAGATTGGGCGCAGTAGTGATGGGACACGAGATACGCACTATAGTACAACGCTTATCGCTACTTCGCTTCTGAGCCGCCATTAGCCGTAGGACCGAACTGTTATCTATATGTTTCATGTACATATTATAGAGAATAACTGTACAATTGTTTGATACAGTGCTTGGGAACTAGGCCTAACTGTCATAGTGATTATATATATTTATGCACAGGCTGTTCACCCGACATATTTTGGTGGCAAAACCTCGTGGAAAATAATGGCAAATATGTACAGCAACGTGTAGTCTCCCTCAAAAATGTACTGCAACTCTTAGCCTAGCTAAAATACATACTGCAACTTGCAGTATAGCTCAAATAAATGATGCGATTAATAGTTAAGCTCAAATATGTAGCCTACAGCAACTTGTAGTCTCCCTCAAAAATGTACTGCAACTCTTAGCCTAGCTTAAATGCATACTGCAAGTAGTAGTCTAGCTCAAATAAATTATGCGATTAGTAGTTTATAGCTCAAATATGTACAGCGACTTGTAATCTCCCTCAAAATGTACTGCAACTCTTAGCCTAGCTTAAATGCATACTGCAAATTGTAGCATAGCCGAAATTATGTACTGAAACATGTAGCCAAACTCAAACCGTTAAGTAGATAACTGAAATTGAAATTCGCGTCAATATTTTTTTTTTTCGAAATACATCGAAAACATTGTTGAATAAAACCAAGGTGTTTTCAACAGTGTTTAGTATTATCTATATCCAAATAATTAGATAAAACAGAGTCTTCCAGCTGTTTGCCGACGTTAAAAAAATTAGGAATTATTACTATCTAAATCCAATAAATATATTCATCGTTACATGATACGTGTGGTTGTACAGATTACGTCGAACTGAACAAAACCATGCAGTCCTGGTGGAAGTGTCCCTGCAACAGCAGTTTTCTTTTAAAATTTACACAAAGTATCGTCGGCAACAGGGCAGTGTCTCATATGAAATCATACATCAGTTTAAAACACAAGTGCAACGACAAAATAAGTTTAGAAGATTATGTTACGGAATGCTATAAATTTGGTTGATTTTGGAGGAAGGTATGCGAAGAAAATAAAATCTGTTAAGTTCATTTTAATTTTTTTTTTGTATTGACTTTTTCTTTGTTGACTTCTTGCCTATATTTATACACGAATTAGTGGTCTAAATAACCCACTTACTACATAAGAAAAACAGTTCAAATAGCATTACTATAAGAACTGACCACATCTCTGTATTTCACGAAGGAACTCATTTCACAAGTCCAATATGTTTAGTTCGCTCAATTATATCTGATGGTAGGTACCTCAGAAATCCACATAATGTTACGTGTAAAACAGTTAATAAAGTCCGGCGAAGCTAAATTGTGTACATTTAGCCCTAGGCGTGTTGACATTTTTCTTTGCCTTCTCACTTTCACTTGACGTGCGAAACTTTGTTTCTAATGTGTTACTAATGGTTCAATATAAACTTGTCATTTCTGATCCGAGTGAATAAAGGACGAAGCAACTACAGTTTAACATACGCAGAGGAAACTTACCAACAAACCTTTGTTT
This sequence comes from Medauroidea extradentata, assembly GCA_003012365.1. Classification (NCBI taxonomy): domain Eukaryota; kingdom Metazoa; phylum Arthropoda; class Insecta; order Phasmatodea; family Phasmatidae; genus Medauroidea; species Medauroidea extradentata. The sequence goes on along the minus strand of PNEQ01116603.1, from coordinate 43,333 downwards.
CTATGTGACAAAGTTAACAATAAATTGATTGATCGATGAATATATGAATGAGAACCTTAATGACTTCATTGTTAAGAAGCATGCAACTCATGTTTCTATTTGAAATACTTGGTAGCATATAACTAAGGATATCAAACAAATTTCCAGTCGTACAGACCTACAGTCACTATTATGTTCGGTTGTACGAAATATTTTTTGTATGTCCGCATAGTTAAACGTCACTTATTACATGAAAAAAAATTACTACATAATTTTTTACGTACGATATGTTACTAGTAGTTTGTTTTGTTTTATTCTATACTTGTTTACACTCTAACGCAATTTTAAAAGAAAAACATGTTTGATTTGTTTCTAATACAACAAATAATTTTATTGATTTTTTTATTTTATTTTAATGTCCTACTGCCTATTCTGTTACACTTTCCTACAAGTCAGTCCCAAAATCTTATAGCGCCTAAGAAGATTAACACTGTTTATTTTTAGGGCAAACATTGCAAACTATATATATTTAGAGTAATTGAAACACCAAAATGGGAAGCAAATAGTCAATTATTTAAAATTAATAATTAAGTAAGGAAATTTATAGTTTCTATAAACTAGCTTGATAATTTCATTTCAAGTAGGTATACGAAAATTAAAGGATTGCTAACTTTGTACTATTTTACTCTTATACGTGTTGTATGACAATATTTCTATCAAAGTTAGTAGGTGTGATTTCAACACGCCACATCCCAATCACCCAGGAATTTATAGGTGCGTGTTTTAACATGTAGAAAAAAATGTGCGTGCACAGTTCGTGCATGACCAAGTTGTTACGTGACTCGATCAGAAAGTGACTAGTTATTATTCACGTACCTCGTCGATAGTAGGCGGAATATAGTACAATTTGTAAATTTTTTAAGGAATAATTTTTTACTGTTATAAGAAATAGACAATCATAGTAACTTTTGCCGGTTTTATTAATTAAATTTATTATTATTTAAACACGTTTTTATTAACTAATTTTCTTGTCTGTTTGAATGTATGTTCGGTTAACAGAGAACTATGGCAACAATGAGCTAGAGACTGACTTGAAACTTTAACAAAGCTCAGAACTAGATGACAATGCAACTTTCTTGTTTGTCTGACTGTGTTCAGAGCTAATTTTGCTGTTGCGTTTAGACTAATTTCTCGATCAGCTAGATACCTGAAAATTTAAGCATACTTCACAAAGGGATTAAAATGCATTGTAGGATGAAAAGTTAGTAAAAAGAATTAAAATGAAAAATAAAAAATGTATTATTAAAATATTCTCAGGCTTTAAAAGCAGAACATAAAAAACATACGTCAAGTTTTTTAAAACGAACTCTAAAGTATAAAATAATTTCTGATATAAATATACTTCTAAGATTTTAAACAAAAACATGAGGTGCATACGATTTAGAATTGATGAATGAATAGTTCATCTATGTCACTAACAATTTTTTTCTCTGCTAATGATATGAACTGTTGAGTGATTTTTCTCGGCGACAGATCCTCTCTACACTTCTTACTATCATAAATATTCTGTGCGCCTCAGGTTTTTAGATTTAGGTACTACAAGTATTTTCAATGCATTTTATACTTTCTAGTTCGATTTAAATATCTGAATTAGAAAAAGTGTTACTGACTTACGTATGTGCGTTTTAAGTGTATCATTCTTAACGCTGCAAAATTAAATGAAATACTTCCTCGCTTGCAATAAAATTTGATGGTGTTATGCAGAAGGCATCCAATCTACTGACATAAACAGCAGACAAAAACAAGCACCTCAATTATTATACATTAAAACTTCAGTAGCTGAGCAAACAACGTTAACATACGTAGAGTATTTGAAAATGAGATTATATTAATTAACAAAATATCAAAAGTATTTCCGTAACATTTGTTTATGTTCTACTTTATTAAATGTGGAATGGTCTCTTTCTGCATAACACCCATTTAAGGGCGCGGTGTACCAAAATTTTCATCACCATGTTTCTATTTTTTACATTTGTACAAGTTATTTTTTTTTACTTGTTTTTGACACAAAATATGATTAAATTTTTCTCTTATAAATTTTTTTTTATCTCGCATAGTTTTTGCGTAATGACTCGTTAAAGTCAAAATTTACATATTTCCGTTTTAAGGACGACACTAAAACAAACTCATTAACTAAACTGAAATAATTCACAGTGATTAACGATGTTGTAGGCTATGTTAAACCACAAAATAAAATATTTTTGTATTTTAAAAAAAATATTGAATTTCTTTAATATTTATTTTAAATTTCAACATCTTTTTAAATACAAACAAATTTTATTCTTTTATTTTATGTACGTGATATTGTAGCGTGCGATTTATTTAACGACCGTGAATTTTTACAGTTTGGTACGTCAGTTGGTTATAGTGTAGTCTTAAAAACAGAAACATTCAAATTTACTTTAACAAGCCATTACGCGAAAATTTTGAGAGATAGAAAATTTTCATAGGAGTTATATTTAGTCACATTGTGTGTCTAAAAAAAATATATATATATATATAAAATATCTGGTACAAATAAAAATAAAAACATGGTAATGAAATTTGCTGTATTCCGCGCTCTTAATATTGGATAAAGGAAGTAAGAACAGGTTTTTAAAGTAAGATGCGACGAAGTAAGAAGGAAAGATGCATGACCGACAGGATTCGCATCAGTAGTACAGAAAAGGCCGAACAGTTTGGGACGACATGCTGCACCACAATGTCGAACAATGGCACAATCCATAGTCCACCATTTACCCACAACCCTCACGACACGAGCCAGCATGGTCACACTGAATGGTCCGCGCATCAATTGCTATCACGACTTTCTCTCGACTGTCGCATCCCCGCCTCCCCATCATTCCTCTCTCGCTGTCTTGTTCCGGCTTCCTCCACGTCTTCTCCATCACCTCCCACACCTCTGCCTCCCAGGGGACCGCTAACGATTGATGAGCTGTCGTGCCCTTGGGCCTTCGCCAAAATGTGACGTAACGACAAGCCGAGGAATTTATTTCGTTTGCACAAAAAAAAAAGGCCAGAACCTTACTTGGTTTTACGTCTCTTCTAGATCCCTCGACTCCTTTGAGAAACTCGCAGGGTCCGTCTAGGAAAACATCTCCAATAACCATTCTTTTTTTTCTTTCTCTTCCGCTTTCTTCAGTGGTCGGACGCCACAAAAGGTCCGTGGCGCGGCGAGCGTGTTGGTTCGCCCCGCCTACTCGGAATAAATTTCCAGCTGAGGCGCCGACCGTGACTTCGGAACGTCTGCGGGAGGAATTCTCGCCGGCTCAGTTAGTCTAGAAGGGAGGGTAGGGGGTAGGTTTAGCTGTCGTATTTCCCCCGAGGTAGCTTACGCGAGCAAATCCCGTGTTTCCTCGCCCCGGCCGCTATCTCCCGGACTGAAGATTGGAGGCGCCCGCGTGATTGGCCGGACGCGACGGGCTTTCCTCCGGGCCTTCGCGAACGTATCCGACTGCGACAAGCCAAGATTGATGGGCGAGGAGTCGCATCTGTAGGCTAGGATGGCCGAGAGGAGGGGGTCTGGAGATATTCCTCCTGAGGCTCGCTCATCGAAAGCGTGGCAAGAATTTTTAAGTGTCTGGCAGGGAATTTATTTGTAGAGGAGTTTTCGAATGCGGAGAGGTGTGTCTCGCGACCCAAATCACGACTGCACTAGTCGTAACAGTACATGGCACAATATATGTATTTTTAAGTTGATTGTTCTTGTTAAATATGTGTATTGGTAATGTTTACTACAAAGTACCCGCCTTTATCTTTTGAGCTAAGTATTTCCGGGCACCTAAGTCAGGTACTGTACTATTGTGGACATTCGCCATTGCAAAATTATGTAGTCCCAGAAATCTTAGAATGAGACTAAGAAATTACAGACGAAAAACGGAAAAAAAGATATAGAGAGAAAACACGCCTAGTTTGGCTGTAGTCAACACATACATTTTTTTTTTCGTCTGTTTTTTACTTAGCCTCATTTTCTGAGATGGCATAATTTTGCAATGGCGTATGTCCACAGTAGTACAGTACTTTATTCTGTCTCATTGCAATAAACATTCAAAGACACCTCACTCGGGATGAATTTTTATCCGAATAGTAGTTTCCATCTTCAGTGGTATATTGTGTTGTATTGCAAGCTGAGCTGTGATAAGCAATTCAATTACTATACACAACACTTATATGTCTGTTGAACCATTTGACTGACGCAGCCAATAGCGTACAATAGGCAAGGTAACAAATCTCATGTAATAAATAGGTCTTTGCGACACAACTGTCACATGTTCCAAGCGTTTAGTTGGTGTTAATAATTCGCATCTTGAAACAACCATGCTACGCCACAGGTTCTATATAGGTAGGGCCACGATTTTGTCGCGGAAAGATTTTTGCCCCACTTTGTTTCAGTGACTCACGTGCACATCGGCAGTTCTGTTTCAAGGTTATTGGTAGCGTGTCTTTGTTCAGACACGTTTCTCATTTGACTGCACCAATCATAATAAGATTATTGTGAGTCTGTACGTCTATAATTTGCCAAGGTAAGTCACAGTAAAATCATCCAATCACAGACGATGTAGCAGAGCTGCAGACGTGCACATGACGCATCGAAACCAAATGTTGCAAAAATCTTTTCACCGTAAAATCGTGGCTCTATACATAGGTCTACACTTCGGGACGGTGAAACTGCCGAAACTAGCATTTTTGTCATACATTTCGAGCAATAGTATTTTGTGCTTTACATTTTAATATTCTCTAACATTTATCATTATTTTTTTATTATTTCATTGTGAAACTGTAAGCAACACAGCAAATCATATTCTTTCTATAGTATATTGATACATTGAATTTCGATACAGAATATATGAAATTCCCGGAAATAGAGCTATCACAAAGACGTCAAATAGACATTAGATTTACTCCTGATAGCAAGTATGTAATTGATATAACAGAAATAAGGTACTTTAATTTTCTAATAAATATATATATTTATATATTAATTTATATTTATATTTTACACTTAAGGTAAATGTATGTAAGATGTGATACAATTTGTCCTTAATGTTACATGTAAGACTATTTAGTCTATAAGGTGTTCAAAACACACACTTAAAAAAAACTGTCGCGCAGTGTTTGGCGAAATAACGCATCATATTTTATAAAGAAAAATACAAAATGGGTTTTCAGATACAGAAATAGATCTGGAGGAAAAAAATGGTGGCATTACCCGGTGCAATCAGAAAATTTACAACAGTTAGGCCTATATGAACTAAAATGTGTTATACTTCAATTGGTAGGTAATTATTCAAACAAAGTTTCGCTGTACTAGCCAGAAACTTACTGCGTACATTCGTTGCAAAACAACACACCATGCAATTTACTATAATGGTTCACTTTAGTTTTATCTTGTCATATTTCAGTCGTATGGTTTAGTTTTACATTCTCTCACACTCGCTGGCTTGGAATCATTAATTAATGTAACGCACAATTTAAGTATCTAGATAGAAGAAAAACAGCACGAAAAATAATGCGTTGGTTGCAAACAGATGTTTTGTTTGTAAAAATAAAATGCAATATGTGTATAGAAACTATAGTTAAATGTTGGACAAAACCGTAGAAAGTTAATTAAAATACATTATTACGTCTGGTGAAGCATAAATGAAGTCACTTCCGTCATAAAATAAACCGGAAAACATATGGACATTTCGACTTTTTATTGGAAGTGTCAGACGTTTTGTGCTGTAAAGGAAAAGTGGAGGTAGATTTACGATTCGAAGAGTTAATTTCCGACAGTATGAGACGAAACACCAGTCCACTATTTCCGCTACCAAATAAAACGTTTTCAATTACCCGATAGTTTACGTACGACGAATGTTTTGTGGCTGCATGAAAAACATGCATTGGCCAGTCTCTTAATGTAATATATTCTCTGCGGGGAACAAAGACATGAAGTTACAGGCGATAGTACTCTGCAATATTTAATTCGCAGTATTTTCTATACTTAAAGCTTTTCTGAATATTTATGAATAATTGTTTGACATTTCGTAAACCAAATATTATTCTTATTAGTCTACTGTACCATTTTAAATTGTTAAATAACAAATTACTTCCATGCTATCTGACATTTGTTTGAAGATAAGTAACATTGCGTTGTTTCTTGTATCCCAACAAATATCAGAAAATCAGGAAGTAATTTTATGTATACCAATTAAAAAAAAGTGTAGTAGACTAGCATTCTGGGCAAAAAATGTAAAAAAAATGTTGATAAGTCTTCACAATAGCAGGGAAAATACTGTAATTTTGAATATGGCCGTGCACCGTTGCACTTAATGTTTGATGTTGCATACATTTATTGCATTAGTGAACGTACACAAAATGGTGTACTCATTTAGTAAAATTGGTTCATTTTAATGACATACACTGAAAGAAACGTTTTGTACGATGTCTCCCCTGCAAAATTATTTTGTAGTAACCGCAAAACCATTTTATGGTGACCACAATATTTAAGTGGTGTTAACAAAATGATTTGTAGAAGCAACAAAACAAATTTTGCAGAAAAAATATTTGCAAAATATTTTGTAGCTGCCATAAAATATGGTTTTCCGTGTAAAAAACGGATCGGGATAGCAATGCATTTTACTAAATTAATTAACACTTAATTTTAAAAGTGTTACAAATTATTTTTGCAACATGTTACACAAGTATAATAGGCAGTTTTGTTTGTTTTGTTTTGTGAAACTCAACATATACTCAAATAAAACATTACATATACAGCACTGATGTGTTCCAGATGTAACATCGGGTAGATTTCGTGTCAGGAGAGGGCAAAATACATCTGGCCCAGAACTGGAGAACATCTCGCCGACCATATATATTTTGTTTTATTGGGTGCAGTGTGTTAAATGTACTGCCGTAATGAATTCCGTGAGTAATCTGATGATTTGATTGTAGACAGTCTTGTATGGTTTTTTTTGTCAGTGTTTTTCCGACACCTACGAAATAAAGAAGAAATAATATTAACTTTTGTAGTGGTTTCAGAGTCGTGATTTAATTGGTGTGTCCTTGCTTCTGATTAGATGTTGAATAATTTTCGTCGGTGTTGTGGTAGATTGTCGGTCTTTCGTGGCATTGTGAGTCCAAATCTACATTTAAACATCTCAAATAGGCGATAGGGCAACGACCAAGACTGTACGCTAGTTCAATACATTGTGCGTAGAGGCTATAATATATTAAGATCACGAATCCTGAACGCCCTTCTTGCCCCCTTGCCCCAGAGCCTTGGATATGTAAAATATCTCTAGCGAACTGGTGCTGTTATAAAACTGCTGTACTTTTTGGGTTTGATATCTTACTTCTAGCTACAGTTCCTTAACCGTATCGCCCTTTTCAAATGAAGCTACAGAAATCTAGAAGACTCAGTTTCTTTGAATGTACTAGGTCACTTGGGTGTCTTCCGCATCATTAACATAATCACAACTAAGAAAATATTATTTTAATGAATCAGGTACAGGCAGATTTTCTTCACGTTGCATTCAGTGTAAGATGATGGAAGGGTTAGGGGAACAACCGCTAACTCACGTCGTCTTTATGTTGGAAATTGTGTACTGTAAAGGAGGTTACTAATAAATTTAAACATTTTTTATGCTTTTACAGTAATAGGTTTTTAATACTATACAAGAGCAGGTATGAAAAAACTGTTGTACAGTTTTGCTAAAATATAGTGTATGCTATGACTGAATTTAGTTTTTTGGACATAATCTACTGCACTGTAATTTATGTATATGTAAATCAAGTCGGGTACTCCCATTGCACAACTCTTTCAGATATCATAGTGTATTAAATTATGCTAACTATAATTTTTTCAAGACAAAATACACAATTATTTTAGCTGATCACGCAATCACGGAAATTATTATTAATAAGAAAATTAGCCGAATGTGTATAATTATTTGTCTGGAAAAAATTCAACTATTTAGTAAAAACAATTTTTTACAGAACTACGCAACAGATTTTAGATATCAGCTCTTGTGTAGGAATAAAAGATGACTATTGTAAAAGTAGTAGAAATAACGTAATAGACCACTGATATTGTTATTAATGGGTCAAAAAAAAAGCTTCTGAACTTACTAAAACATAATATTCTAACACACAACAAACGATGTACCTATAACTTACCATTGTTTCATAGAAACGTTTTTCTGAGCCAACATATGGTAGAAACGCACTCAAGCCATGGAAAAAATTGAACCCTATTTACCGAAGCAAGTTATGTAAAATATAACAATTCAACGACACGAAAGTGTTACCACCCAAAAAAAGCCAAAGTTTAATAAAATCTTTAATAAGTTTGTTTTCCTTCTTGGCAGTGTAAATTTTAAATGAGAGTAAATATTAAGTTTTGCAGCTATTTTTTTCCCAAACGGAAAATCTACGCATTTTAGAAACAACATGTGTCGCATAGTTTATTTTAACGACACTTAATTTATGTAGTTCAGCGAAGAAGTAAACAAACTATTTCAAAACGTATTGTAATTCTTCATTATGAACTTAAGGGATATTGTGGTGAAGAAATTAAAAGCAGTTAATGGTTTTGGTATAAAACTTTTATTTTTAATGTTCGTCGAAATATTTCGTTTCTTCTGAAAAATAATTCAGTATATTATGTGAACACGATGACAGAAACAGTAAATGTTGTGATAAATATATATATTTTCAACCTATACTCGAAAACACTATAGTGTTGCGCATTCTATACTACGACAGTTAACCATCTGCCGACAAACTACGAAAGCTAATATTTGCATAAAAAAGGTCTATTCAGTCAAATTCAAAAAACACAAACAGCAATATAAAATCTCGCTGCATTTACATGTTCTCCTTGAAACTGAACAAACAATGGCAAGCTTGTTATACATATAAAGGTTTCGTAAGATACGAAGGTATGAATTTAAATTCAATAAATTAATAATGCTAACACACTTCTTTGAGTGATAGTTCAGGCCACTCGCTATTAATTGCTATCTAGGAGATGTTATATATATATATACATATACCCACACGTATTTACACTATTTAAAAGTTTCTCTACCTCTCTCTCACTCCTTTCTCTCTGTCTCTCTGTGCCTGAACTCCCACGAGAGTCGCCTTACATTCACATGTCGTTCACGGCGCACTATCACTCTGTTTCGTCTTTCACGCCCTTATGCCGAATGGTCTCCTTCTAGACCACATCCACTGATCACTCTCGATGTCACCCGTCATCTTCACTAGCCGTCCCCGACGTATCTTGCTGCTCCACTCGTGCACTCGCCGATACAATGGAACACTAAACTTGAGACCCCAAACACACCACCCACAAAGATTTTAAAAAAGTCTTTAAACGAAAGGAATACATCCCACTGGATACATGTACCTAAACATGGGCAGTGGATGTGTGATGAATCATATATGTGTTATTTTGAAATGACTCTGGCGATTGGGGCAAGTTACAAGCTAAAGACATATTTTGGACATACGCCACCGCAGCAGTCGGTGTGGTGTCACAGAAAACCAGAGAAATACCTTATTGTGGAGTGGAAAAGCTAAAGGATCTAAATGCCAAAAAAGACAAAATTGAATTTCTTACATCAAAATTAACTAGGTGTCAATGCCAATATAATACTCAAAGATTAAGTCTCAATAATTTTCCTGATAGATTTATTGAAGACTTAAAGATCGCCGTCCACAGGCTCTCTCAGCGCTGTTTTTTGCCTTTTACGCGAAAGCATATTTTTGGCCCTTAGTGCCTTTAGCTTTTCCACTCCACAATTGACTGACTTCCTTGAGGAATCGCATATATTTTCCTATGTTTTCCAGATGCAAACGATGCTCTTTTGGCTGTTTACTTGTTTGTTTGGTGGATACTCTTAGATTTTCTATGATGTACAATTTGTTGCAATGGGGTACTGTACATCCAAAATGCTTCTTTGGTTCGTTGTCATACATGTATATTGGAGACCGCAGAAATAAAATTATGGTCATAAGCGTGAAGATATTTAGTCGAACTAGCCGCAATACATAAAAGAAAAAATATTTTTCATTTCGACGAGCGAGTGAATTCAGCGGGGACAAGTTAACCGGCGTCGCGAAAAGCTGGAATGGTTCGCGTGACAGTCGGTTATCGGAACCGGATTCCCACATTCCAACGAATCGTAATAGCGGGGTGGCTGGCGGCAGAATTCGGCTGGCTGAATGGAGAGTTGAAGTGGGCAGAGGGAAGGGGGGTTGGCAACAATTCAGCCGGACGTTGTACGATGTTGTCCGCGTGCGGGGAAGAATGGTATCCATGGCATGAGGGTTGTGATGGCTACGCTCGTGGATGGGAGGAAGAAAAATAGAAGAAGGATGTCTCTCTTCGGAACACATGCCTGAATGCCCTTCATCTGACACATCATATTTCTATCCAATCCCGTTGATATTCCTAGCAGTGGCTTCATGGTTAGTGCTGGAATCACAATAGTGCGATGGACGAGACGCGAAGGGCACAACGCGAATCAAATAACTGGCCAGCCAATCAGCGTCTAGTTTTCTACGGCGTAAATGAGCCAAAAATCGCTGGCGCGGAGCGATTTCCGAATAAATCAATTTTGTATTATATTCGCATCGTGTATGCGACAATATTGAATAACGAATTTTATTTACTGCCCGAATGTTAGTGAAACTGGTGAGCTGGTAATAAATTTCGTTTATTTATTTTGCGAGAGGTTTTCGTTCGTTATTTTAAGCAAATCATAAACTCTTTAGTCAAATGTGTAATTGTGACTTTATTTCCAAACGTGGGAATAACAGTGTGCATTGAAAAGATACTACAAATAAACGGTAACACAACAGAACAATTGAAACATTAATGGTTGTTGCGCAAGGGTAATGGCAAGGAAACATTTACATGTTATTTGTACTATTATTTTAAGGTTTGTCACGAAGCAGACGAACTAGTTTTTTCGCAATAACGAGAATTTTCAGAGTTACATCGCGTATATCGCGTCGTGGCAGCAGCGGTATTCTGATTGCAGTATTACTGAGCACTGCTCTAAAAATCCGAATTAATCCTAAATCTGTGAACTGTGCAAAATACAGACAAATACAACTTGGTTACCGACAAAAGTGGAACAAAGCTGGATTCGTAACTGAGATTTCTAGGACTCAGTTTCCGCTCCTGTCACAATTTTGGTTATGCTTAGTTGCCTAAAATCGGCATAGGTGAATGCCGTTACCTATCGCCTTTAGAAGTAAAGTTTTATAAATTCAGTGTGTGTACGCGCATACCTGTGTCTCGTAAAAATTTTTTATGATAATAACTTTTAGACAGAAAAATAAAACTTACATGCATAAAGTCAAGCTTAGCGGCATTTTAGTCCGATTAAATAATTACATTTAATGAGAGGAAAAAACTAAAAGTGAGTTTAAAAAATAGGCGGTCCTCTATTTGGCTTTGGCGATCACTTTTCACAAAGTTGAAAATGTAATCCGGGCATCTGCAGTTCATATCCTTGTATTTAGACACGTGTATGTACATAGCATTGCAGATATTATTCGTGTGTTATTACTAGGGATAGGAATTTTTGGTGAAAAATTTTTTGCCCCACTTTGTTTCAGTGTCTTATGTGCACACCTGCAGCTCAACTTCATGATTATTTCCAGAGGGTTTTTGTGCAGAGTTATTTGACTGTGCCAATCAGTACACGGATAACAGCGACACATCATGTCTGTGATTTGCGGGTTTAACCGCAAGACGCTGGGTGTTACGGCATCCAATCACTGACCGCAAAGCAGAGATGCAGGTGTGCACGTAAGACACTGAAACAAAGTGCTGCAAAAATCTTTTCGCGAAATTTCCTGTCTCTAATTATTACAGTAAGAGCCCTATACAGCGCGTGCTAGTCGTCGCAGGCAGGCGATAAGGGCTAGATAGGCTTGTGCGCCAACAGCCGTGTCGCCTTTATGCATGTAGCTCGAAAAGGCGAGCACTATTTCGGTAGTTGGATTTTTCTTATGGGACTTTAAGCGGTGACCATAATTTTTTATTTACGATAAGTGCGTAGTAAACTTCAGGGTGTGATTCTCTGTTTTCGCTTTACGATTCCGGTTGGCATTTTTCACATGACAGCAGCCTTAAGGGGTATTGATCCCTGTTTTACTTTTTTCACGTTGACTGTTTCATTCCCTTTTTGGAATCCATACGGCATTGTTTCTGTTAATGTAGCGGCCTCTGTAGTCGCTCTCGTAAATAAAGCAGTTTTTCTTTTTCATATATTTCCTGTTGCAAAATAATGAATATATTATAGCAGTTACATAAAGTCAATTAAGTTTGTATATATGCCTTGTCGTGACAAAAATTTTGATACATCGACTGGAACAGAAATTATCGAGAAGAAACAGATAAATCCAAGGTGGTAGGGATCAACACCACTTAAGGCGCCCGCCTGCTTGCCTTGTAACCAGCGTTGCAGCGTGCTAGCAGAATGCTTTTATCTAAGAAACTACTAAACGTATTTCTAATATGTGCAGTTACGACAACAACACACACTTAAAACGACATCGGAATAGTAGTTTTAAAACGTCACGCTAATTAGATAGACCATTTCAGAGCACCTCAAAATGGCTAAAAACGGCATTTTCAATATATTATATATTAACAACTACTGAAGGGATTCGTGTGAAATTACAATAGAAATGTGTATGGAACTATACTTCAAATTTTCCAACAATAAAAAGATGGGGTCACCACTGAAAGTGTCAGTCAGACGAGTGTTCTACGATACCACTGCACGCCGTTTAAGTGTCTTACGGTAGAGGCGATACCGCTCCAGAGAGTCCGGTCAACATCGCCCTTGGCGCCGTACCTCACTCACACAAACGCACGGCCATCAGGCGGGCGCCTTAAAAATCTGTTTTTTTTGCCATTTTGAAGTGTCTCGAAACCATGTTTCTAAGTATGATATCTAAAAAAATAATGATATAGAAACACAGTTTTAAATGTGTTTTGTTCTCGTTGATAAATATACGGAACGCACGTTTAACAGTATTTCACAAAAAAAAATACTTTGGTCTAACATGCTGCAACAATGTTCATGAGCCAGTTTAAAATAGTGTGTGGTAGATAAATAAACGCTGAAAACGTCAGTTGATTTCTACGCTTTTTTCAAAGCCAATATGGATAAAATACTCAATGACAATCCTATATAATGGTATTTGCCAAATTTGTCAGTAAGTATTTATCCAGAATTACAAATTCGTTACGCGTGATCTCTCGCGCCGCAGTTGAATGCACGAGATTCCGGCGTCAGAGATTGAGCCTCAGAAGCTCGTAACACTGGAAACAATTTTGTTTAAAACGTTGGCTAAAACTATTGTCTAGGATTGCTGTTGTTTTATTTTCACAAATTGGCTTCAACAAACCTACAGTTATAGATTAATGCTTTTAGCGTTGAATTGTGTACCACGCCCTCTTAAGAGGAGTCCTTCGCGGTGTCAAATTTCCACCTTTGACGCGTGGTAACAGCGTAGCGATAAGAGCCAGTGTCCCACGCTTGATGAGAAGCATATCGCCTCTATTCGCAGCGCGCCAAAGTGGCGTGCAAGGTTTCCGTTGTAGTCTTTTTACTGTGGGACTTTAAGCGATGGCCCCAATATTTTACTTTTGAATAGTTTGAAGCAAAGACCAACGCATGCTTCTCGTTTTGCACTTTACGAATTCAGGTAATATTTTCGGAGTTACAACAGTCTAAAAAACCGGTTTTTAGCCATTTTGAGAGGCCCGAATATCATGTTTCTAACAAGCGTGCTGCGTTTTTGAAAAAATAGAAGCATAGTTTCAAGTGTGTGTTCTTTTCGTAGAGAAACATAATATGAATAACTTTAGCGGTTTCGCGTAAAAATGTATGCGCGTGACACGCTGCAACGCCGTCCATGCGCCAGTCGAGGACTCCTCTTAAGCCTCCAACGGGCGGTACAGGACATAAGGCCGACTCTTATACGCCTATCACATGTCTCGTCGCCTATGATGGTCACACGCTTAACTTTCGTCTATGTTCTCCTCGACGAAAGCGCGGTCTACCGCAATTTTCATCATCATATTTTTATTTTTCATTTGTACCAGATATGTTTTATTATTTTAGACACAACATGTGACTAATTTCGGCTCTTATAAATTATTTTAGGTCTCATAGTTTTCACGTAATGGCTTGTTAAATACACTAATAAAAATTTCCGTAAATTTACGGGCAATTTTACGGAAACGTCTGTTTAACTAACGGAAACGTTATTTTGTAACACAGTTATAAGTAATTATGTTTCATTAATTAAACACATGAAAAACTACGAGAAGGAACTAAATAAATAACCAAACGCATTAATGCGCCTGCATCCTAAAGAAGTCACATAAATATGCTAGTTTCCATAAGTGGAGCTAGTTGCCTTCCGTAAATTAACGGACACTTCTGGAGAATTTTTTACCAGCACTTCTCCGTAAAACAACGAAAATTATTTTTAACAGTGCCACCAAATTTTTTTAGGGTTTTTTTAACAACTGTCGTTTAGTACTCCTTAGTAACATACCAAACATTTCACCAGCATTCAGTATCACTTGAAATACTCTCATGTACACCATGATAAATTTTAACGGAAATATACCGTTAATATACGGAAATAGTGTCCGTAAAAGTAAAATACGGAAATGTCTGTAGTAAATATACAGTACGGAATCATACGTAATATGTCCGTAAGTCTGCTGCGGACACTTGCACCAAAAAATCGAAAATTTATAAGTTACACAGATGTAAATAGTACGGTTATATTTTAATAACATCACCGGTAAATCTGCAAATCTGTATAAATGCAATTGTAGCATTATAGACATATAAATATGGCTCAGTTCCGTGTGACGAAACTGTTTTACGGAAACTTCTGTTGGATTAATAACTAAGATTCCGTGAATTCACGGAGGTATCTGGAGAAATTTTTACCGGAAATTCCGTAAATCGACGGAGAAAATTTTTTACAGTGTAAAAAAAAAACTTGCACATTTCCGTTTTAAGGGCTACACTAAAACCAACTGACATACCAAACTGAAACAATTCACAGTGTATAAAGACGTCACAGGCTGCAATGTCACGTACATAAAAGCAAATGATATATTTTTTTTGTGTTTAAATAAAAATGCAGAAATTAAAATAAAAATTTTAAAAAAATTCTATAATTTTTTAAATACGAAAACATTTTTTTTTTGTGGTTTAATATAGCTGAATTTGTAGTCTACAACATTGTTATTCACGCACAGTTTTTTCAGTTTGGTAAGTGAGTTGGTTTTAGTGACGTCCTTAAAACGGAAACATGCAAATATTGGCTTTAACGAGCCATTACGTAAAAATTATGCGAGACAAAAAAAAATTTTGTTAGAGAAAAATTTAGTCACATTTCTGTGTCTAAAACAAGGGAAAAAATAACTGGTACAAATATATAAATTAAAACATGGTGATAAAAATTGCAGTAGACCACGCTTTTAATGACGACCATTAAATTGACTATCCAGGGACAGTTAAATAATTTCCTGTGATATGTTAACTTACACTCACAAACAAAACCAATGTTTTAAAGTGTCGAAAAGTATTATCTTATACAGTCTGGTAGCTGAATCATTATGTACAGGCATTGAGTACACATAGCTTCATGTAAATGTAGAAGAACTTAGTAAGTGTGAGATATGTTTGGTCAGCGCTCAACATTTAGCCTTTAGCGGTTTGGAGGTGACATGCTGTGAGTATGGAGCAGCGCCGGAATGAAAGGTGGGGGATACGGGAGAACCTCGAGAAGTCCCTGCAACCAGTCCAAATGCGAAAATCCGGGGACCGACCCTTCCGGGAATTGGACACGGATCGCCCTTGGTGGGACAATTTGACCACCGCAGCCGCATAGCACAACTGAGATGGCACATGAAAATCGTAACATAGTTTACATCTCCGACAGTTAATTGTAGTTTTTTTTTTATTTTTTTATTTTTATTTTTTCC
Source organism: Medauroidea extradentata (assembly GCA_003012365.1). Classification (NCBI taxonomy): domain Eukaryota; kingdom Metazoa; phylum Arthropoda; class Insecta; order Phasmatodea; family Phasmatidae; genus Medauroidea; species Medauroidea extradentata. The sequence continues at coordinate 27,267 of PNEQ01116603.1, read as the reverse complement.
GGAGTGTGTCTAGCCCCACCTCGTCGCTGGTTCGCTGATACTCTTCAGACGATCTTCATTTAAAGAATACACTGAAAAAATTGTTAAAATATTTGTTGAAATGTAGTAATGAGCCAGTTATTCTGCTTCACTTCAGCTGTTACGCCATTTGTAGACTGTTAGAAGTTTTAGGGGTCGTCTCGGTGGAAGGATTTTGCTCGTTCGAGCCTTAGAAATGCGAGATGCTAAGTTCATATATATATATATATATATATATATATATATATATATATATATATATATACACATATAATACACTCATTACGCTTCATCCCAGCCTCTAAAGACGCAAATCACGGAAATAGTGCACAGTTGTCGCTGACAGATCGTCTCTATGAGATTTTTATAGTGACACTATAATTTCCTGTGGAAATATTAAAAATAAATGTGTACTGTACACGTGTTGTCTTTTTAAAGATAACTTAATTAGAATGTCATACTTAAAAATTACCGCAAAAGGACACACTTTCCACATTTAATTGATGATAACTAAATTATTGGAAATTACGTTTATGGAAACTTAACGTCAGAATTTATTTTCCTTTTTTATATAAGCTATGTAGACTCTACTTGTTAAATTCAATCTGAGGGTTATTACTTTCGGAACATTTTGTTGAATTAGCGTATTGGCCTAAAAAAAATATACAAGTAATTTCATGGAGCATGAAGAACTATTGTATCGGTTAAGGTTTTTTTTTATCATTACTTTGAGTTTGAGTTTTTAAGAGTTAAAATAAATGAGTTTAATATGTTAGTTAAACACGTGTAACACGTATTTTCTACCATGTGTCACTAAGTACTTACGCTGATAGATATGTAACAACTTAAGTGACTATGTAATTTAACTAGCTTAGTAATATATTTTATCTCAATGACTCGCCAATAACCAACGTTTTAGTGATCATGGTGTACAAGTTATGCTGAACGACAGAATTTAGTCAAACCATGGAAAGGCAACACCGGTACAACCTTGCTAAATGCAACATGTATAATTGGCGAGTTATTATTGAAGTTAAAAATGCTAAGTAGCAAAAGCAGAACATAAATTTCAACATTTAGGGTAATGTAAGTGGGATTTATGTCTCGTCGTCAGCGAGGTAATTAGAGACGGTAAGACGCAGCGAGCTATAATGAGAGGAACTGAAAGAGAAGTCTGCCATGGCCTTTGTTAAGAAACCATTCTAGCATTCACCTGAAGCGATTTCGGAAAACCATTTCAGCACTGAAGAATTTCGTGGGATTGGCGAGGAACTCACTTAGTCCATTTTTAGATCTGTTGATGATTTTAAAAATGTCCAATTGAAATTATTATTAACACAAGGAAAACTGACTAAATTGTATTGATTTGAATAAAGACCAGTCAAAGTTGTTATCATTAATTGCACCAAGGAAATTGCAACTCAATTATCGTTTTCCCAAAGTAGGCAAAATTTGACTTGGTGAGTTTCTCCACCAAGCCCACAATATAACGTACGGATTTCTTTGTGATTCAGGTGAACTAATTAAGTAATGGTGATTCTAACATAAATATTCTGGTTTTTTACTGGTTTTACACACAATCAGTTATATTTTATTTTTGTATGTCCAGTCTCATAAATGACTCCACATAATCAACTAATATTCACGATTTTAATATGCTATATTTATTATTTCTGTAATCTATGTCGAAAAGTAAGGAATTATGGTGTCTTCAGGTACTGATTTTCGTTAGTGTTCGACGTTAAAAAAAACTCCTACCAGTTTGAAATTTTTTATCATTACAAAGTTCACTATTCGGCATCGTAAATGTTAAACCTCTACGACGCTGGTAGGTTAAACATATGACGTACAACGTTTTATTTTATCCATCACATGTACCTTAAATGTGTCCTTTATTTTTTGTTACGTAAACGCAGAAAATTACAAAATAATCAGAAACAGAACTGAGAGGGATCTACTACGAACTTACTAATTTTCTTCTTTGCTTTGAAATGCAAAACAAAGTGGAACATGTTTGTAAAATCACAACCTTTGCTACCGCTACGATAATTAAATTCGTTAGTGATATGCAATACTGATTACCAAATTCATTGCTTTAAAATACTTTATTAGTATTATTAGCAGCAAGATTCATTAATTTTTTTATTAATCTTTATGTTTATAAAATTATTCCCTTTGTAAACAGAAAAGTAAAATAATTGCCAAAGAAAATTTCTTAAATAAACAATACTAAAGAAATTCTTCATTATTTTTCTTTGCTGTTGAACCAGACAACTTTTTTCCGCAAGCTGAAAAGATTAAAATATTTTTTTTTGCATACACGTGTTTACTGTGTATCCAATTCTCTCTGTGTAAATGACCGAGAGACAGGGCTACTCCACAGTGCCAGTAATTAAAAGAAAGCATTTCGCTATGTCACAAACAAGCCAGGCAATGTTGCCGTTGCGTTATTATTTCGCTTCTAGAAATGTACCCGTTCTGTAACGGGGAGGCTGCACCTTCTATTTTTTGTGGCAATACTCGTTTATTTATCTCTTGTTAACAAGTAATAGCGCATCGATAATTTCTTGCGATGCATTGCTACGTTCATAGATGGAATTCTGTTTTAAACGAGGGAAACATCGATAACCACTGGTATGTTCCGGTTATTTCTGACGCTGTAATGCTATGACACACAGGGTCGTCTGTAGCGGTCAATTTTTTTTATTGCGAAGCTCACACCGCATGGGAGATGATTGTCACCGCCAGTCGAAATTGAATTACCCGTGGCTTCAATGAGAAATGACGTTACTACGTACCACAGGTCACGTCAGAGAGGAATACACCGTGCCATGCTGTTGATTTTCGAACAAATTGTTGCTTGCCGACAAAGGCGAACTAAAAATAATAAAACGGCAATGTAAAAAACTCTAGTACGGTCTATTATGTTAGAGGGGTTCATTGTGGCATGTATCTTAGAGCGAAGTAGATAACTCAATACGACGTTCAATGTAACTGTAAATAACGATCTAGTAAAAAATATACAAAATTTAAAGATAGTTTACCAAAACTAAAAATTAATTCAGCTTTATTTTGATAATTTACTGATGGCTTAAATTAAAAATAATGCACTAATGTGTGTGTTTATATATTAATACGGGAGAGATGAATCCCTTAAGGAATTTTAAAGCCATTATATTAGAATAAATCTGTGAAAATATAACGATAGGATACTATTTTCCTTGGACTTTGGTGCAGGTAAGTAGTGAGCTGTAAGTTCCTTAAAAAAAAGGTTAAATAATAATTAACGTGTTTCATTACTTGTATATATATATATATAATATATATATATACATATATATATATACATATATATACACATATATATATCAGCACATATCAATTATTATAATGTTAAAGTATGCAACATGGACAGTTTATATTTGAGAACAAACAGAACTTTGAATACAAGTCTAAATTTCACTTAAAATCTTAATATAATTAACGTTATTTAGTAATGTGCTAATTAAATTTTGAAATGCGCAGTACTTTCATTGCTATAGCGATAGTAAGATTAGCCTTGAGTTAAATGGGGTAAATACGGGTTGCCAACATGCGCCTGAAGCACTGGAACAGCCTCTTAAGGGGGACGAGGTGACTTTGGGCACTTACGGTGACTTTAGGACACTATTACACAATTATTTCAAGTGTTTTAACTAAGTCTATGAGTAAAAATTAATCAAATTTCAAGTGAACATATTCGATTGGAAAATTACTACAAGTAAAACTCTATAATCAGGAGTGCCGTGTATGCGAAAAATATTTTTGAAATGTTCTAAAGTCGCATCACATGTCCAAACTCACCCCCGCTAACTTTTCTTAATATCTGATCTCAGTTATATAATTCTCTAGGTGTGAGTTCGCTGTTTATGCTAAGTTTCGGGTTATTTAAGTATTTGAACCTAAATATAGTAAATCGTTAGAGGATGTTTTCCTTAACAGTAGCATATACAGTTCAATATAATTTTTTATATTCTCAAAAAATAATTCAAAGTAGACTATCACGTGACTGCGGTGAAGGTGTGCCGTCTACATATTTTATATATTTATAACTGCAAAAAAAATTCAGGCCGTACCAAGTTTTCCCCGTTAGATAAAAAAAATTGCAATTAATTCCGTTTATAATGGTATCTAGACAAATAAGCTTGTCGAGAAGTACACAAATATCCTAGCATGATGAACGGGTGATAATCGACATGTGGTGTATTGTGTGATACTTAAACAAACCGTGTGATTATCGAACGTCTGCCTACACATATGATTAGCCTGGTAAGTTCCGTTTCGACTAAAGTAACAAAAATACGACGAATAAAAATTTACAAAAAATTTATTGCAAAATTCTCCACAGGAATGTACTAAATAAGGCATTTCGCATGTAGGAATAGGTTATTTAGCTTGTTTATTTACGCTCACTGATGAGAGCTTTTTTTTTAAGAGAACAGAGTTAGTATGTGTATGTGATCAGCGGTCAACAACTAGGTCTTAAGCGCGGGTGAGGGGGGAATGATGTGAGTATGGAGCAGCGCCGGAATGAAGGAGCGGGGAAAACGGGAAGAGAACAGAGAATGTAGCCAAACGTTATCCAAGCGAATATGATATGTTCAGCGCTAAATAAATAAACAATATTAACTTATTCTGAAGTGTGGCTTCTTGCTTTTGAATAATTGTTTTAATGGTGTCAGTAATTTTTTGCAAATAACGCTGCTTAACAAATATTTATTTCTTAAGAATGTGGTGTTTCTGAACCTCATTAAAGGATGAGATAGTGAGAAACTATAAAATGTTCGTCAATCAATTTGCATGGTGTTCTTAAATTATAAATTTGTAACACTGACATATTAATTACAATACATATGTCAATTTCACAAAAAAAAAATTGGCCACCAATTAAAATAATATACCTATATACCTATTGCAAATAACTTCAGTTAGCATACTCAAAAAGCAAAGGAAAGTGTATAAAAATGAGAGAGAAAATAAATATTACCTAATTCACGACATATATTATCAATGTATTAGTTTATTCTGAAACATACATATTTGAACGTATTTTATTACTATCTTCCAAAAAACATCCAGAACATGTGACATAGTGCTACATATTTATGTTTAAAAGCAACTTACTATCATATAAGTATGATTAAACAGTTTTAATTTCTAAGTTATCACATTAGTACCTCTAATTACTGATGACTCGAGTTGGATCCTCAGTTCAGTTACACAAATTTAGTTTCTCCTAGGTTCTCTTAAGTATCTCAAAGCGAATACTAGCATAGTTGCATTGAACAGACCACGGCCGATTCCTTCACCTCTTCTACGTGCACTCGTACCACAGTCGTGAAATTACTGGGGACACGTAAAACGCCCAAGTAAATGTTAAGTGTTGGAATACGAAAGAGGATTTGTTAGAGAACGTACGGTCTTGTGATATTCAGCCGAATACAATTTACGATAAAGGTCATAACATGTAAATTTTTTACTTTGGTGCATAAAAATCTAAACTTTAACTCATTAAAAGAAATGCTTCAAAGAAATTCAGACCAAGAGCATGCGAACGAAAACACAATTTTATGTAGGACTTTAGAAAAATAATGCACCATTCGTTATATATATATATATATATATAGAGAGAGAGAGAGAGAGAGAGAGAAAGAGAGAGAAAGAGAGAGAAAGAGAGAGAGAGGAGAGAGCGAAAGAATGGTGCATTATTTTGCTAAACTCCTACATAAAATTGTGTTTTGTACGCCTGCTGTTGGTCTGAATTTCTTCAAAGCATTTCGTTGAATGAGTTTAAGTTTAGATTTTTATGCACCAAAAGTAAAATAAAAAACCTGTTATAACCTTTATCGAAAATTTTAAATAGTATTATAATGTATAGGGGCTAGAATGACAATGATGTAAGTCACTAATTGAAATAAATTTAAGTCATTGCATATCGGCTTAATTTTTCATGTCCCGCGTTTAAATATAAAGTGACGAAAGTTAAGCTGTTTTCGTAAGATGTTAATACAGTGGATGGCTAGAAAATAACTTTAGTTTGTTATAAGTAGGTAAGTAAAACCTTTTTTTCTGCCAAACTATACAATCGTAACTCACCTAGCTTTCAATTTAAAGCCCTTACATATATAGGGTTATTTTCATAACAAAATTAGTGATACTTTGGGCCCAAAACTCTGAAAAGCTATGAATTACATTTCTATCAAAAAAATTAGGTGCAAATATTTGTGACAAAGTAAAGTACGAATTGTGCGATATAAAATAATGTTGGTTTAAATAAAAATTTAAATTCACTACTAAACTATCAGGAGTTTCTACCTTATCGTAAAAATTGATGCAACCACGAAGAGCCCTGTTCATTGATGAACTTCTGTTGATTTTGAATTTTCTTAGTTATCGCTAACTGCTAAGCATGCTTCAATTACCTAACGAACGTGGCGTGTGCAGCAACTTTAAGGCGGCCGCCTACCTCACGCTTTAAATGCGTTGCAGCGTGTTCGTAAACAGGTTTTTTTTATCTACGAAGCTATTCCACGTGTGCCCATTGTGCCAACGTACGAAAAGAAAACAAACTTCAGACAAGGTCGGGACTTCAATGTTACACTGTTTCTAAGCCCTCCCACGTGGCTAAAAACGGCCTTTTCAGACTTCCGTACTGAAAAATGTTCTAACCGGATGTATGCGAAACTCATACTGCGACCTGCACTGAACTTAGTTGCAGACTTTCCACCTATAAAATTATATGGTCACCGCTTAATGTCCCGTAGTAAAAACCGTTCGGCGCTTGGCTCGTTGAGGCGACGCGGCATTTGATGCGCGCTTCAAGGTCGACCTTACAGCTCCTTCGCTTTTGAGCCTCTCACGCGCGGGTAGGCGGCGCCCTTAAGGTGACCTTCTGGGTGAAGGTATGTTGCGCGTTCGAGGCCTAGAAAGACGGAAACGACAAGGACGGCACAGCACGGGTATCACTGAACTGGCGTGTAGTCTTCTCACCGACACCACGTCTATATCAGACTTTCAGAGCTGACATTGTCATTTATGTCTTATTTTTCAAGATAAGGGCGTATTGTACCCGCCTGTACCTTTTTAAAAATTTCTGCACCAAAATTTACATGCCTAAAAAGAGACCGCAAAGAGACACATTTTCGGCCGCTAGACAAAGTTATATATATTTTTTTTTCTGTTTTATATTTGATTTTTCTTGCTCGTTCTCGTATTTTGTCATTCAACACAGGTTCGATCAGCAAAACATGAGCAATGGCGTATGTCCACAAATCACTAAATTCTAACTGTAAACTCTCATTGCAACAAACATTTAAAAATCTCATTTATTAGTACTGGTGAACTTGAAATGGTTATACAAATATGTAACGTTCTTTAAGTGTTCACAGAGCAGTTAGTGCATAATCTGCTAACGGCCGAAACTCTGCTCAGACGGACACCTTAAAAGCAAATACGTAGAAACTTGAGATTTTCAAATGTTTTTTCGTAGATTTTAACTTGTGGTGTGTTGTCTCTTGTTTTTTATTTGATGTAAACTGTCCACTATTTACGTAGACTTCCATTTTTTCTCATATTGGGAAGCTGGTATTTCTTTGTGTCTGTCTTTTGTGTTTGAGTGTTGTCAAATTCTTGACTGAATTCTGTCTTTAGAATTCTTGCTGAGAAATATATGTAATTTAAAAAACCTGACGGAATTCCTCTGGTTTTTTCTTACGATTTTGTGCTTTTCTGTGTGTTTTTTGTATTTTGACACTTTGTCTTTCGATACAAGTTCTGTCAACAAAACATGAACAATGGCGTACGTCCACAAACCAATGAATTCTAACGTAGAAACGTACGTGCAAATAAAGTATCATTACTAAATGATTTACTACAATAGCTGCCGGTGATATACCTACTGCAATAATGTTTAAACAGGCGTGCAGTAGAAACGCGGTACAAGAGGAAAAGGTCTGCGTATGCTCTCCAGCAAGAGAAAGTGACCCTCTTTTTGCCACCGAGCGTTAGTAGTAGTTTGGTGGCAGATTTGTCTTGTTTACATCTGGTGATGTTACAATTTTCACAATTATTTATATAAAATTATGTTAATATGGTAAGCTGGTATTGTAAACATATGTTTCGTATCTATAAATGCATTGACATGTGTGTGGAACTGTTTACATAATCGTCTGAAAGAAAAAATATACAATTTCGAACAAAATCCATACTTTCCTGGCCCTACAAAATTTTAGAATCCTTGTAATGTGTGCATACATGTAAAATATTGAAAAACTAGATTTTATGATTGAAAATGTGTTCCAATACAAAGTTGCATATACATTTTCTGGTTTTTAAATTTTTTTCTTCTATAATATAAGCAATTCCGATAACAACTATCTACACATTTTAATCTGTGAAATCTTACTAAGCCAAAGACAAAACATGACACATCTTCCACTAAAAGACTACTAGCGCTGCGACAAAAAAGGAGTCTCATTTTATTCCTCGGTGTCAAGACCTTACCTTCATAGACCGCGATTAGAAACAAAGGAAAAGAGTGAGAAGATTGATATAATACATAACCTAACATTTAGGGTTGCCACATTCCCTGCTACATGACTACTTTACTGTTATTAATATGCTAGCGGCAATAAAGCTTGTTTGGAAAATAAAAATTAAAAATAAAACGTCAGGTACCGTGATAGCAATGATTATTTGATTGCTGTATACAAACATGCACTTCAAAGGCCGTTACTTGAAAGATTCTCAAAACCAGTGCTATGGCTATCTTCCACGAATCAGACGCCAGATGTAGGCGGTGAAAAGCGCCCAAGTTCCTGGACGGGAAGCCATGAAATTGGAGAGAAAATGGCAAGAGGGCGGACTGCAGAGGAGAGAAGGTCAGAAGCGGCTGTAGAAATATTCCCGTCTCGTTTCAAAACTGTGTTGCACTCATGCAATAATAGCGTTTCTTTACGTCACTGGCTGAATCTTCCAGAAAACTTTAGGAAACTAGGGTAAGTTATGGCTTTTATAAAGTTGAGGTAAAATTTGGAGTATCATAAATGAAGATTTGCAGTGTCTTATAAGCAACGCGAGGATGTAATAAGTTTGATAATGACACAGTCATTTTATTTGCTTACCGACAGGAATACTGAAGTAAATGCAGGTTTCCAAAGTACTAACTAAATCTATGTACGATACACGTGCAAATCATTACGTACTAAACATAGCTGTTTTTAGCTTATACATCTTAGTATATTTCCTCTAAATATTAATTTTTCAATTTAAGAAGCAATACATTGTTTACTTCAGCTGGCTGACGTGGCTTAATCACTTAATAATATGTAAAAATTAAGAGAATAATTTCAGACAATATTTTAACTCGTATCACTCTTTATACATAAAAGTGGTTTGAATTACGTGGATGTCTGTAAATAATTATATTTTTCTCCTTTTATTTTGCGAGTAATAGAGGCATTAAATGTCCATTAAATAATTCAATGAATTTTACATGACTTATCATTTGACTATGAAATAATTGATTGCCAATTTCATATTGCATAACACAGATTATGATAGGGGAGAATTACTTTAATTGGGAGATAGGTCAATTCCTTTCCTAATATTTTCCTTCACGATACTGTAAATGTAAATTGCTTAAATGGTGTGTTCGTAATTTCATATATTAATTTAACATTGGCCATATCTCAGCTGACATAGTTGTGATACTGAATTTTCGTATGGATCGATTTGGAGTAGACAATTAATGGCGTTTTACATCGTTTATGTATAAATTTAATTATATTACAAGGGTATATAAGCAAAAACTACAAGTTTGCAGACGAGCATAGTAAATAACTAATAAATTACGACTGGGACACAGCTAGTATTAATGTTGTTTAGCCATAGATTTTCTCGCTGATTTATCATATAAATATTGTGTTGTAATTTTCAAGTCGTTTTAACGGCCTCTAAAAAACTAAGTTCCTAATAAATTACAGATCGGATTATTGTAGTTAAAAAAGTAACAGTGTTATCAATCTGTTTACGAAAGTTTATACGACCGAACTGTTACATTTCTGTAGAAACTCACAACTGACAAAATAACCACTCCAAAATAAACATAAAATTTGCATTTTAAGTTTCTTCCTTTGATCACAGGTAATTGACGTTTTTTACGCTTGTAAAGCAGTTTGAGTTCAAAAATTATCTCTAGGCTAACATATGACACAAAATATTATAGCATTTGGTTTCAACGTTGCGATTTTTTTCTGGGATTTCTATCGCTAGCATTCGCATTATGAATTCCTTGATTCCGTTGGCTAGCGCATAACCTTCTATCGGTAGTTTGTCCCACCATGCCATAGAGCTACAGAAGACACCGTTATTTATAAAATATTTGTTATTTTGTTCTTTTTTAATAACATGCCTTCTTTTTTTAACTTATGGCAGATATGGCTGTTAAAAACTAAAATTTACCAATTTTAAAATAGTTTAAATAACAGGTAATTTAAAGAGTTTAGGAATTATCTCAATTCATATTATGTTTTAATTTGTTGTGGCATTATTACTTATTTAACCGTTTGCATTGATTTGAATAAGAGGAAAAAATACAGTAGTGCCGGAAGAGTTCAGTGAAACTTAAGCCTGCCGAAAGAAAAGTTATAATTTTAGTTTAAAAATGAAGGACAAAGTTGGAAAATTATTCAAAATATTAGTATTCGTAATTTATAACGAACTCTTGTTCAGCGATTTTACACACCCGTAATAAGTTACCTGTACCGAATATGGCCCAGTTCTCAATATGACTCACTAGTCGCCATTGTGTGGTAATGCCGAGGTCTATGTGGGATCCGTACACGTTAGTCTTCAGTATGAACACACACCATCCATAAATATATCTGTCTTTCATCATCCATGTGCTATATTAGTAATATAATTACTTAGGCACACATGTTTTGTGAACCTTAAGTGGATCATATTCGGTACAGGTACCTTAGTTTGTCGTTGAAGTTTCAGTTGTATTTTAAAACAATGCTAATTCACTGTCCTGTAATTATTTTAAGAGGCTTGTAAGTTTCTTTATTGCATTATTTTATGTTAAACCCAGTAGTTGTGAAGAGAATGGCATTTTTTCACCGAGAAAATCTCCTAACTAGTACCACTGTCACCGACATATTTGTTTGCCAACTAAACATGTTTGTATTGATTGGTAATCATGTCGTTAAAAAATAACGGTTTTTACAGTTTCACGTAGGACGGGTTAACATATTTGTTTTGGGGTCATTTAATTAGGAAATAAATAATTATTGTCAAGTATTTGAACCCTTGAGTATGATCCATTCAGGTCTAGAGTGTTATTTTCCCCTCAATGACATCAAATTAAATATTTCGAGTCAGTCAATGTTAACCCTGGAGTCAAAGTATCCCCAAATTAAGGTAGTTCCTTTCCGTTTCCTGGAAACGCGACTACTGCCAACGTAGACAACAGATGTTGGTGAAAACCTAACATTGTTTTGGTAAGGTCATCTCAGGTATTAGAAAATAATTATGTAAAACGGAGGCGTTTGATTATTTGACATGTTTTGTGTATTAAACCTTATGTGACTCCATAACACCGAAATGGGTAACAAAGTCGATAGTAAATCACTGATCCTGCAATCGGGTGGTCCAAGGTTTAATTATGAGCCTATCATCAGAGTTTCTACCAAAATTGCTTCAAGTGAACGCTAGGTAGATTTTTGTCACATTGGTCCAAAAACGTCAAAATTGCTAAACACAATGCTTTGAAATTTTCAAGAATAAGAACAGTCATATGAAGCACAATTCTAAGTAGGCGTTTTGCAAAATAATGTACCGTTCATTGGCGAAAAAAAACTTTACTTGATTTTAGCATTTTCATAACAAAATAGGTGATATTTTGGGTGCAAAAATTTGTAAAACCATTAAGTTTATTACCGCCGAAATAATTATGTACAGATAATGTTACGTTTGTGACAAAACAATTGAGGAATTCGGTAATACATTATTTCATTTTATTTTCAGTCACAATGCAGTAATGGAGACGTTGAAACCTATCCTCTTCATACCATAGGGTAATTTACGATAAATTTGGGCAAAACCTTAACATTTATTTGTCTTGGCGAACGTATAGATAGATGCCACTTCAAATGAAGCCACACAGTGTAATGATTTGTGGGTCACATTAGATAACGGTAAATAAACTTCGATTCAAAGACAAAAAATTAAAAAAAAAAAAAAAAAAAAAAAACGTTGTTGAAAATGTTTTCTTATAAACGTTTCCTTTCAGAATAACTATAAATTTTTTGTAGCAAATATGATATATTTTTCGGCAAAATTTATCGAATAACAGTGTCTAAGTTTAACATTGTGATTACGGTAAGGCAATTATGAAAATGATACACATGTTTTTTTTTTATTTTCATTACGCTATCCTTTAATTCGAATTTGTATTCACTGATATACTGCTTTCATGTGGTTCATATTTAAAGAAAACTTCTATTTGCCGCTACAAAAGTTTTGTAACGCTAAGGAAAACAGTTTTAAAGTGCGTGACATTGGAAATGAAATGTACCTATCGATTGTCCATTAACTGCCACATAATGAGCACACCGAGAGAATCTTGAGTTAAATATGAGACGAACATATTTGCGGCAGAATGTGGTACGATGGAGTATTTCGTGCACACGGTGTTTGTCCCCCTTTGCGCTCCACAGATATCTTACGGGGCTTCGGTGACCGAATGGTCAGACCATTCGCATCCCACTAAGGCGATCCGGGTTCGATTCCCTGATTTTCTCACGTAGGAATCGTGCAGGGCGATTCCGCTTGTCAGCGAGCTTTCTCGGGGATCTCCCGTATTCCCCGCCCCCTCATTCCGGTGCTGCTGCATACTCACCTCATGTCACCCCTCACTAGCGCTGGTGACCTCGAGGTTAAGGGCTGACCAAAATCTCTCACTCACCTTCTTATCCTACTACTACTGTTCTGAACTACATATTATTGGTACAGGTTAATAGAACAAGCAGTCCAAAAATGATTCTAAGTTTACTCGACATAACATACATAAAATAATACCTGGACGCGGAGCGTATAAGGGAACTTACACTGTGCCGTGTTGCCACATTTGTGCGTTTAAAATGTCATTGTGCAATTTTTGCCACTAACATTTCCGTACCAATTTAGCATATTTTCAACAATTATTTTTTGTCCTTTAATCAAGGTTAATTTACCGTTATCTGATACATCCTGCGTAAGGCAAAAAGCCAGAGCAAAGCACGTGGATAACTGTACTTAAAAAATCGTTATCAAAGAGTATAGCCCATAACAAATAAATTTAACTGGGAGAAAATAAAGTTGTTAAGGGCGTTGGACCCGTAAAATTTAATTTTTATATGTTTTTACCAACACTGTTCAACTTTTACACATTAGATAACACGTCATTTCCCCAAATAAAAAAAATTAAACCTTCTAGTTTTTGCATAATCACTCATCGAAGTCACAAAACGGCCATTGCGGTGTAGCCAAAATAAAAATAAGTAATTAACTAATGAATTCAAAATTACATAAACTGAAAGTCAGTGTATCAATGCATTTTATGACATGTTTGACAAAAGTTAGTTTTGAAAATTTCAATAGTAGGCAAAAGTATAAGTGTTGCAAAAATGTACTCATTTTCATAATTTTTTTTTAAAATACAGAACTGTATCGCTTTGTGTTTACAAAAGTGTTTTGAAGTAGCTCACACAGTTAAGTATCAATATGAATTATCTTGTTTCTGCAAGTTAATTATGTTTTATTATTTTGGCTGCATCGCAACTGCCATTTTGTGACTTTGATAGGTGATTATGCTAAAACTATGGGACCTATTTTTTTTTATTTGGGGAAATGGCATGTTGTCTGATATGTAAAAGTTGAACAGTGTTTGGCACAAATATAACATTTCGAATTTTTACGGGTGCAACGTCCTTAAGCTTCTGTAAGTTTTTGTGAGCTGCCGCGTTGCGGCGTAGCAAATTGTGGAACGCAATGCATGCCAGACCATCGTACCCATCAGTACAACCTTGACAACGTATGTGATGTGATGGACAGCCGTGTCGGCTCAGCTGGTAGGCACATCCATCTTGTTGAAGTCGCTTCAAAGCACTCACTTTAATTATTACTGCTCTGTACTTTGTGTTTGAGAGCGTAAAGAGAGAGAGAGACAGAGAAAACATTCTATAAATGCTAGTAGCTGGTACCATTTACGTGTAAATCCGTACATAGAAATACAATAGCGCTAAAAAAAAATCCCATGAGCAATTCTTACAAATAATGTAAAAATAACTTTAAAAAATCTCATTTGTTTATAGCCATAACTCGCATGATATTACTACAGGCACAGAAATCTAACTTGTAAACTTATACATGTTTAATGCAGACCAAGTTATTTTTTATCTACACGTGTTTCGTTAAGTGTGCCATACATAATACAATTTTATCAAGCACATTTATATTAGAGTAAATATAACTGTTATTACGAATAACACGACACAGTTATAAATAATTACACTGATACATAAATAACATTGAATAATATTTTTTTCCTTGAAATGCATTGATAGTGTATAAACTATTCATTAATAAATCGTATTAGGCTTAAATTTGAAATTACAAAATTAAACCAAAATTTTTACATATATAACAACTCGAATTCCTGTTACTTATTTTAATTTGTACAGTATAAAAATACGAAAAACTATTTTTGTGTACAGATTTAATTGTTTAAACAGTTATCATCTTAATATATAAAATGAAGTGTCCTGACTGACACACTCACTCACTCACACACTCATCAACGCACAGCCCGAACCGCTCGACCTAGAACCATTAAATTTTGAGGGAAGTTTTCCCTTGCCCCGTAGGCACCAACTAAGAATTGATTTTTCGAAATTCGATAATTAATGGGGCGAAAATGTTTGAAATGTGTTTTCAAAGAATCCCTGATATCTTATCAACCGGGAAAGCTGTCATAATGTTTTTAACATCAAAATATTGCCCAAACAAATGCAAATTTGCGAATTTTTAGATTTTGAGAAATTCGAAAATTAAAGGGTCAGAAGCCGTAAAATGTGTTTTTCATTAATCCGTGATTTCTCCTAAACCATTTCAGATAATGAGGTGATTTTTTCTTTACAATGATTCTTAAGTAAATATCTAAAAAATACTTTTAGAATTTTTCGAAATTTGTCAATGAATGCTCTTAAAAAAATATAACGTGTTTTTAATTAATCCTACTTACCTCTTAAACCAGTGGAAATATTGAAATGGTTTTTGCTTTAAAATAAATCTTACGTAAATATAAAAAAAAATTCAGGATTTTTCAAAATTCGTCCTTGAAAGCTTTTAAAAAATGTTTTTTTAAAATAATCATTTGTACCGCTTGTGCCGGTTGAGATATCGAGATGATTTTGTGATAAGAATAAAGCTTACGTAACTATCTACAAATATAATTCTGGATTTTATGAAATTCGTAAATTAAGGATGTGAAAAGCAGTAAAATGTTACAGTCTTCCGAAAAAAGAGAATGATCACGGAGAAATAATTCAACATTTGTACTCATAAATAAAATCTCTTTGGACTGTAGCTTGTACATACAAAAGATACTATCACGGCCTGCCTATAAGTATTCACTTAGGTATTGTATAAAGTTTGTGGTGTGCGAGGGGTGGGGTTACGGGTTCGTATCCCGTGCAAGACTTTGCGATGGAAATTACTATGGCATCATACGAGCATATTGCGCACGCTCTTTACACTGAGCTAAGACAATTAATAGTTCACTGTTATTGAGTACGCTAGCTGTAAAATGCCTTCATCACGTATTTTATCCAGAGTTACGCGGGCAAAGCCGCAGCCGGCCAGCTAATTTATAGAGAAATAAAGATGAATTAAAAACAATGATGCTCTGCAATTAAAGTACGCTCAGTGAAGTGGACTGGATAAAGCTGTTTGTATTTATTGTTTTTTAAAGATATACAGATAATATAGTAATACAATCAATTAAAAGTTAGTTATACTCCATTTCATATAAGTTTGGATAAATCTGACAGTAACTTATGGGTAGTAATTTGTAATATTTTGTTATTTTTGTCACTACACAAAACAAACTTTGCATTACAAATGCTGAAATCGAATTCTCATGTTCATTTTATAGCTAAATATGTCTTGTATTGTATCACAAAATACTACAAAATTATTGCACATAAGTTGTTGTCAAATTTATCCAAACTTAAATGAATCAGAGTATAGTTACTCATTTATATAGTACACGCAGGCGAAGCCGCAAAGGGACAGGTAGTTTTTCGTGTATTACGTTTATTCTGTGTTGTAATACAAATCTTATACAAAGTAAAACACGAACAATCGGTGATTTCTTTACACAAATATAATATTTTCTTATGACGTCCAATAAATACTGTCTATAAAATAATTCAAATACACCTAATACAAATAATATTGATACTGGTCATATTGACTTTAATTCAGATTTTAATTGTGTACAGAAGAGATTTTAACAAGTTCCTGTTAGATTGAGAACTTTCGCAAATGTACTAAAGTGTCAATGTTTTATTATTTACTAATTTTACAATGTACACTAAGTAAAATAAGTTGTAACATATCAAAATGCATTGTCGTTATACGGTTTATTTGTTTCGTTCATAGTTCACAATTATGTATAAATACCACTATAACATCACATTTTAACAATGGAGACCTCGTGCACGGAAAGCTTGATTGTTTATAATTTTGTTGATATAATGTAATTTCATTTCATGAAAAATGTTGAATGGGTAAAATTTTTAAAGTTAAAAATATTTGGATAATTAAATCGGTGAGTAAGCACAGTCTCTGTAAATGTAATCACGACACGTAGCACTTGTATGTGTAAATGGAACTATGAGGGTCTATTTTTTGTTTTATAAGTTCCAAGCGCATGAAGAAAGCTGTGTGCTACTTGGAATCAACAACTGAAGCTAGGATCTTACGGCATAAGAACATTTTTAGGAGAAAGGACGTTCCCGGACGTGAAGGAGAAAGAACATGACGATCAAGGTTACAACATTCCTCAGAATGGGGCTAAGTTTAAGTTATAGTAGCTGAGAGTTTCAGTTAATTTTAGTCCGTCTATAGGTGAACTGATAACGTATGGCGCAAACTACTTAGCCTGCAGTGAGACGTAGATTCACCGTCGACATGGAACTATTTCATTAAGGCCTTGTTACGGAGTTTTGCAGTAATTTCGAAAATATTTTTTTTTATTGCTACCTAACACTCGTATCAAAATTTCGTTGCACAGTTTTGACACTTATAAGTTATAATTTGTAGCTGAATTTTTTTGTAGAATTATACTGAACGGTTTTTTAGTTTTCCTTACCCAAAGAATCACGTTTTTCGTCGTAAAAATAATCAAAAATGAAGGAAATTATTTTTTTTTGCTGGCAAATGGTACATTATTTAAAAAAAGCGTCCACAGTATTGTGCATCGTGTGATTGCACATTGACTTTTGGTTAAAAGATATTTGAGTTATTGACACCAGTCTGAAAAAACTCGGGAACAAGCCCTTAATACGGGTCGATTCTGATTCCAGAATAGATCGATTCCATCGATTTCACTAGAATTATATGAACGATTCTTAAATAAACTTCCCAGAGAACATATTTTAGTCTCACATGTATCACTGATTGGCCAGAGTGATTTTGTGTACAAACGGCAAACCGTTTGAGGTTGCTGATATTATTGTCGCTAATATAGCGCACGAAAATGTAACTCTTAATTCCATTGGTAAACGTCAACTATAAAATAAAAACTCGTTCGTCATATATGTTTAGACAATTACGTTGCATTACATTCAGTATCAAAATAAAAACTTATACACAATGCTGGTCAGCTACTAACGCCTATAACCCCAAAAATAAAAAAACTTCAAATAATCGCATAATCGTCGCATCACTCGCATCGCAATGTTTTGTTTACGTTTCTGGACCAGAGATGTTAAATACGTTCAAGTCCGAAGTACGACACTACTAGAACAAAATGGTTGCCACAAGAATGGATTCCACTGTAATGAAAATGGAACATCATAGTGTTTGTCTCGCGCGCGGGCCTTTCAAACAGAATGTAGCACATTTACGACGTCTCAAAATACGAAGATTGTAAACACTGCAACGGCAATAAACGGTAGCGAATATGTAATAAAATTGTTCCGTGGTTAATTGTAAATCACTTTCTAATTCACAAATATTTTTAAATGTATGTCAGCGAAGCAAAAAAAAATATTGATTTTTTAAAGTATGACTTATGAAGCCGAAAACAAAAACTTGAAGAGAAACGAAACTTGGAAAATTTCTGTATTGATCGGTTTTATTATAACCAAAAGTTCCTATTTACCGGTAAATTTTTATTCAAAATCTTAACTACGTAAATACCAGTAAATACTGCTGATCATGAAATGTGTTCCCACGAAATGTGCATATTCAATTACGCACAAAATTAGGTTGCCAAGCAAAACCAACCTAACCTCCAAGGTCTAGTAAATTATATAAATTTAGTCAAACTGCACAGATCTGTGTTTTATGTACGTAACCTACTTCACGTAATTTCATTTCGTTCAAAGGGACTGTGAGGGTTTGTGTATAAGAAAATAAACCTAGTTAAAAAAATAAAAGAAAGCCTTAGAATCGGACTCGGAATCGAATCCCAATTTTAAGAACCGATGTTGGAATCGGAATCGGTGTATTTTAGGAATAGACGCTACACTACTTTTTTTTTGTTTTTATCCAGCGAAAAACCAATAATATAATTAAATGAAAAAAAAAATATCACTGCAACTTCAAATCACGTGCTACTGCTTGACGTTTAAATAACCCTCATTACAAAACACGTGTGCATTAAAAATTTCAGAAAATTTGAATTTTTTTGTTGTTTTTAGTAATGAAAAAAAAAGTACAAAAATATTTTGCAGCTATACGTTGCAGCTGTAAGTGCGGCACTTTAAGTTCAACAGCATATAAATGCATAGGCTATTTAGAGAAATGACTCAGAAAATTGTACAAGAAACTTACAATTAGCTAAGCCAAATTAATATCATGTTTTGATTTATTTAAAGTAGTAGTACAGATAATGCTGTTGCATATTCTGGCCGAAGGCAGGTTTAGAGGCACAGAAGGTGCTGGGTGATGGAAACCAGGCCATCTTACGAGACCGACCAGGCGAGGAGATTCTGCAGTGATCCGCCACTGTTTTCCACACTATGTGTATGAGGGGACAACATCCAGTCCTGAACCCAATGAAGTAACTGTAAATATTGACCTCCCTGGCCGAGAGTCGAACCCGGGACCCTTTACTCACCAGCCAGGAGCTCTAACCCTGAGCCAAGTATTCTGAACATTATACTGTACTAATAGTAATATTTTAGCTGTATTTTTTTTCAAGAATTGCGTTCCAAAAAAAGTTAGAACTAACATTGCTCCTCCTACACCTAGCGAATGAAGATATGAACTGAAGAGATTTTTTGTCTACACTTAAGATTTAATGAACCTGGCGTTAGCGTGGTAGGGATAGTACGATTTCTTGTATAACTATTACAAATGTTTATCTACGAAAAGAAGACACACTTTAAACTGTGCTCATATGATTTTAAAAAAAGACCGTCTGCTTCTTAAAAAAACATGATTACCAAGCTCCTCAAAAGTGATAAAAATGGCTTTTTCGCGTTGCCGTAGCTGAGAAAATATAGATCGTTATCGTAAATCAAGCCATAGAAACCTTCTTTGGACTTCGCCACAAAGTTTCCACGAATAAATCAACAGGGTCATCGCTAGGGCCCGGTAGTTTTCGCGAAAAGATTTTTGCAGCACTTTGTTTCAGTGCCTTACGTGCGCACCTGCATCTCTGCTATGTGGTCAGTGCTTGGATGCCGTAACACCCAGCGTCTGGTGGTTAAACCCGCAAATTACAGACGTGATGTGTTGCAGTTATCCGTGTACTGAGTGACACAGTCAAGTGAATAGCGACTCTGTACAAAAACACTCTGCCAATAACCATGAAGTCGAGCTGCAGGTGTGCACGTAAGACACTGAAACAAAGTGGGGCAAAAATCTTTTCGCGAAAACTACCGGGCCCTACTTATCTACGTCTTTAGCGCTGGCGAGGAGTGACATGTCGCAACTATGGAGCAGCGCCAGAATGAAGGGGCGGGAGATAATGACGGGAGATCCCCGAGAAAACGCGCCGACCAGCGGCATCGTCTTGTATAGTCTGTTTCATGTACCTTGTCCGTATTTTGACATTTATCTTCTGAGAACTGTGTCCGACAGTTCCATTGTTTGGAGCTTTAAGGCCTTGTTACCGAGTTTTGCAGTGACTTCGAAAATATATTTTTATTGCTACCTAGTACTCATAACCAAATTTCGCTACACAGTTTTGACACTTATATGTTATAATTTGTAACTGAATTTTTTTTTGTAGAATTATACTGAACGGTTTTTTAGATTTCATTACCCAAAGTACCACTTTTTTCGTCGTGAAAATAAGCAAAAAATGAAGGAAATTATTTTTTTGCTGGAGAATGGTACATTATTTTAAAAAAATGCGTCCACAGTATTGTGCATCGTGTGATTGCACAGTGACTAAAATTTTTTCAAAACTTTTGGTTAAAAAATATTTGAGTTATTGGCACCAGTCTGAAAAAAACTCGGGAACAAGCCCTTAAACCTTCCTGGCTTCCTGGAAAAGCGCGATCTCTGCAAGCCTACGTACAGACACACTTCTCAGAAGTGATGTGTCAAAATACGGAACACTTACATGACACAGACTATTTGATTCCCACCCCGGTGGGAATCGAACCCGGATCGCCTTGATGGTAGGCGAGTGCCCCAGCCACTGCGACATCTGCGTCACCTACGCGTGGTGGAAAGAGACAGAGGAAGCCGCGGGGTTACTGGGAGGTTGCGGATGATTTAATTGTTAGAGAAGGGGCAAGGGGGGTATGCAGAGCACTCGCGCGTGATTGCCGCCGCTGAAGGCAGGACCTGGAGAAGTGCCGGCGCTGGTAACGAAGTACCCGCGCCAGATGAGCGGCCACGGGTCGGGGGCGGTTCGTCCTGGGTCGTGATGGACACCCGCGCAAACACGGCCGAGAGCCTTCTCTCCGCCCGCAGTGTAATTACCTTCTCCCGCGCTAATGGCCGCCGTCCATAATTAACTGGCCGCACCGCGCCGGATCACAGTACCTCCCCCTAACCATACCCTCAGTCACACTCTGTCCACCAAGCAATGGACCCGCGAGATTTCCCACCTCCCCCCTTCTCAATTCCTCTTACCACAAAGAGTGGTAACACACTGTCCTTGCATCCGCGAGGACTCGGGTTCGAGTCCCTGTCTAGACCTGCAGCGTAGCGTTTAGCGTTCCGATGAGTTCCGGCAGGGCCGGATTTATCACCAGGTCAAATATGGCCGAGCCTAACGGGCGAAACTTTCCTAGGAAAGCGCTTTTATAGGCAGTTCGAGATAAAGTGAGCACTCAAAAAGGCCCTGCTAAATTTATATTTTCATTCGTTTAGTATCTTTCCTTTCCGAGCGTACGGCTGACGCCGATACATGTCTAACCTCTCTGGACATGTCACTTGATGTTTATGCGTGTAAGAGGAATTTGTGCAGACGTTAGGAAACTTAACTGTTTGATAAATGCAGTATATTAATTATACGAAATTCAAATATGTCGATTTCAATTGATTTTATATCAGTAGTGTTGCATCTAAATAGGAAAACACACGGAACTATATTCGGTTAATTCGTTGCCAACCATACAAACAGAAAGGGAGATATTGTTAATGTTAAATTATATTTATTAACAGCTAGTGATATTCTTCAAATGTTAAATTTTTAGTGATAACTTTATCCAGAATGACCTATAGATAGGAGAACATGTAAACAATATCACATCACTATTTTTTAAAGTACCAATATGTTGACTCGGTAAAATTGTTAATGGTTTCACTCGTTTGAGTATTTGACGTTACTATTTTAATATTACCATTGTTGCTATAGCTAGCTGTAACCTTAAAATAACTGCATTAAAGTTTTACATTTTGGTGTACCGACCAACTGTCTCTCCAGCCTGAAGACGTGGATAGATTGCAATTCCCGAAACGCGACATTTTTTCTTTGAATGAAACCTGGGTCGTGTTGGGTGTCTTCTGTAATTTTTATGTCGCCCACTGTCAACTGTTATTTTTTGTCTATTTCTTCTTTTTATTTAAACTGGGTGTCTGGTTTTCTTCATATCCGTCTTTTGTGTCTGGATGTTTTCGGAATCTGACTGAGTTCTGTATTTAAAGTTCTTGCTGTTGTACACACACCCACGCACCCCGTACATAAATGTAATTGGGTCAAATAAACCAAGAACAGTAAAATAAGAAAAGAAAAAAGAAAAACCCAGACACCGCCAAGGCCATGTTTGAGGCCTGCTTTGGCAAAGGGAATTTTAAATTGTATATGTTTACTGTTGACTAAAGCATACTCTGCTTATTTATGTTTTCCCATTAAATTTAGTTTTCTCTGACAGACATTTCATCGCAATGCAGTACGTCCAAGGAACTAAATCCAGTCTTTCATTCCTACTGCACAATTCTTTCAATCCGCTGTTTCAAGTTTCCCTAGAACAGTTTTTGATTACATTAAGTAATCAGTTTAACTTATATCTGTTTCAATTAAAATTCATTACATAAATTTTCAATTACATGAGCCGTATGTTTCGTAATTACATTGACTACATAATTTTCATATTTAATTTTCTCCTCAATTCTTGTGCAGAAACTATAACAGGGAAGAGGTCGAGTAATTTGACCACACTTAGAAATAAGAAAAATTGTCAGGTGGAAAAATTCTGCGATAGCTGCCATACGAGCTGGTACAACAACTAATAAAGTATACCTTGTAGAAGCTAGTGCCAAATTTAGTATTGTGTACTTCATACCGGCTAAAATTCCCAGATAAGTTAGTGAGCTTGTCAGAAAACGGGGTGAATTTCAGTGACGTGTATACACAATTACTTATTAGATAACGACTAATTTGATCACACGTCCACTATAGGACTATGAGATAAAAATAAACTCAACGCCATGTTGTCCAGCAAAACTTCAATAGTGCTAATATGAGTTTGTAGTAGAAAGCTGGATTTCACGCGTGATGGTAACTTAAGGGCTTGTACCCGAGTTTTTTTTCAGCTTGGGCCAATAACTCAAATATTTTTTAACGAAAAGTTTTGAAAAAATTTGAGTCAATGTGCAATCACACGATGCACAATACTGTGGACGCGTTTTTTAAAATAATGTACCATTCGCCAGCAAAAAAAAATAATTTCCTTCATTTTTGCTTATTTTCACGACGAAAAACGTGGTACTTTGGGTAATGAAATCTAAAAAACCGTTCAGTATAATTCTACAAAAAATTAAGTTACAAATTATAACATATAAGTGTCAAAACTGTGTAGCGAAATTTTTATATGAGTATTAGGTAGCAATAAAAAAAATATTTTCGAAATCACTGCAAAACTCCGTAACAAGGCCTTAAGGCGGTCGCCTGATGAAGGGTGTTTGTGTGTGTGAAGTGAAAATCAATGAGGCGCTAGGAGCGATGTCGGCCGGCACATGTATTGTGATATCGCCTCTACGAGCAAAGTCGTAAACGCTCGCGCAGTGTTCCCGCCGTAAAGTTTTTACTGTGAAACTTTAAGCGGTAACCCCAACATTTTATTGAACGAGTCACTGTAGCAAAGTCCAACGTACTTGTAGACCTCAATTTCGAACAAATCCGTTACATATATCTTGAGAAACAGCAGTGCGAAGGAGCCGATTTAAGCCAAGTTAAAAGGATTTAAAGTAATGCTTCCTAAGTGCATGGTTTCTTGAAAGTCATATTCACAAGTACTCTGACGTTTGTTTATTTTTCGTAGATAAGCATTGTGGACGCTTGTTTACAAGCCTCTGAGAAAAAACATAACTCCGAACACTCTGCATGCAATTCGAGCGCTAGCCAGGCGGCCGTCTTAAGAAGGCGTGGTACATAATTCAACGCTAAAATCATTAATTTATAACTGTAGGATTTTTGAAGCCAATTTACGAAAATTAAACAATAACAATCCTAAAATATAAATTTGGCTAACGTTTTGAACAAAATAGTTTCCATTGTTACGCACTTCTGAGGCACAATCTCCGACACCGGAACCTCGTGCATTTAACTGCGGCGCAAGAGATCACGTGTAAAGAGTTAGTAATTCTGGATAAATATTTAATCATAAAGTTGGCAAATATCATTATCAAGGATTGTCATTGAGTATTTTATCCATACTGGCTTTAAAAAAAAAAAGCGTAGAAATCAATTGATATTTTCAGCGTTTATTTTTCTACCACGCACTCGTAAACGTTACCTGTTTTTGAGAAGCGGCAATTCTCTGCGATGAAGTTACGCATCGCAAAGCTACTTCTGTTATTAGCTCTACAACAACGCTGACTTCGTTGCTATAAACATCATTGTTGTGTTGTTATGACGCATTCACAGCTGTTATTGCATGAACTGCATTCTATCAACGTGCGGTTAGCATGAAACGGTTACAGGAAGTCACGAGGTTAGTGTGCGTAAAGGACAATTTCACCTCGAGATGTTTAATAACACCCGAGTGGAGTTTTCTGACGTCCACCAAGGCAAGATATTTTTTTAATTGTTTGCTGACTTTAAACCTAAAATAGTGATCGGACAAACCAAGTGATGTGACTCACAAAACTTTCGTTAACACCACCAGGTTTCATCTCGCCGTTAGCCCCTGAGCGTCGCGTTTACCTGCAGTACACATAATGTCGGCAGGGAAGTATAACTGCTATTCGCCAGGCGATTATCATCTCAGCCGTGGGGCCGACTGTATCGATATACAGGTTGGTAAAAAAGTGAATGTCAATGTTTTAGGGAATAATCGTCAAATTATAAGGAAGCAAAATGTTGTATAAACATAGGCATGAAATAAAAAAATTCGTTACATTACTACAGGTCTCATGACTTACTATGCATGGTACGCGGGTTGGATGAATTAACTGAGGAATGCTTACCGTGCAATTGTAACCTACTATCTGGCATATGGTTTTCAACAATAGCAGCACAGGTACTCGACACTCATACGATTCAACCTGTGCACTGTGTACCATATATCATGTACTGTGAATATTGCAGAATGTGTGTAATTTTTCTTTGCTCTAAGGCAAGATCTCTTTACCGTTAGACAAATATTCTCAAATAAAAGAATGTATACACTGTAAATAGTACGTTTAACCGTGCACTTGTTGACGGTACGGCAGCTCAAATGATTGAACTACGAGTTATGTAACTGTCTGAGCAGTTTGTCAGGATCGCAAACCGAAGTTCATTAAACTTAAAATGACAACATTGGATGGAAATTTTTAAAACATGATTCGTTTCATCTTCTTATCACCAAAAGTGATGTGTCTTAAGACACGGATTCCTCAGAAGAAGGAAAAAAACCTCTCTTCTTGTGAGCTAATTAGAGTGACATGAGGTGAGCAGGAAGTAGCTATAAAACGCAATGGCGTGGTTGGTGAACGGTTGGTGGTGGGGGGTCGCAGCTAACTAAAGAAACCCGCCAGCCAATGGAAACTCCCACCAAGTTTCTAACATGTGAAAATTCGGGAGTGAGACTCCAACGGGAATTAAGTTCGGATTGCCGTGATGAGAGGATCTTAGCTTGACCACAATACACCATACTTCCGAGATCCTTGTATTGTAAAAACAATAAATTTTATAGCATTCGTAGAGCGAAACGGAGGCCTACCGTAATTTAAATGTGTAATGTACCCAATGACGAATAGTAATCGTTTAAAATGTATGATAAAGGAAGAGAACAAAGAACAGAAAACGTAAAGAAAGGGAATATTTAACATAAAAAATCTAACAAGACGTCACTGGACTGCTGTTTAGCAATAAATATAATGATTTATTTGGGCCTATTTGAGAATTTACGCTTTATATTACTAACTGAATATATTTGTGTAAATATAGAGACCAACCCTAGTAAAACATGTTAACAGGTAAGTTAGGTAAAGTAGTGTGTAGAAATGTTTGAAATCAATTAGTGATTTTTTGGCTACCAAGAATTATTGCATAAAATATCCCGTTAAGGGGGTTCCCTACCTGCTTGAAATGCATTGCAGGAATTAACGAGTGTTCTTTTTTTACGAAACTACTTTAAAACGCATTAAAATGGTTTGTCAACGAAAAGTACACACATTTCAATATATAACGCTATAAGTTTACAAATTCGGTACGCGTATTTTAAATATTATTTTCGGGCCTCGCAAAATGGCTTAAAACGACTTTTCTAGACTACTGTATCTCGGAATGTACAAACCAGATTACTAAAACGTGCAAATAGAAGTACGAGATGGACTCTAAACTATACTTTCCGTAGATAAAATGTTATAGTCACCGCTTGAAGTCCCATAGAAAAATAAAATACTAACAAAGCTCTGTACGTCAATATAATGTCTTGTACGTAGAAGTGAATTTTTTTACATACGCCGGCTGGCGGCCAACTTGGTACTTAATCGATTTTCTGCCTCACACACACACACACACACAGTCTATACAGGGAGCCGCTTTAAGGTTGTTCAAGTGGGGAAAAAACATAATTTTGTATTTGTATGAAATACTGTTAGTTTTGTACACATTACTTGAGAGTACATATACCTCTAACGGAAAAAAAATTAGCTCATCTAGTTTTCCCGTAATGGCACTTCAAAGTCAAAATTTGCGTATTTTTACTTCATACAAAACTTGAAAACCAGTTAACATAATGAAATGAAAAAAAATCATATCAAAACTACGCGTTACTGTCTATGGCCTGTATCATTTAAAACCCGTTACAAAAAATGTTTATGTTAAATAAAAAATTTCAAAATTTAAATTTTTTTGGTACTTTTAGAAATTTATTTTAAACACAGAAATATTTTATAATGTGTTTGTATATGCTTCAAGCCGTAGACAGTGACGTGTAGTTTTGATGAGATTTTTTCCATTTCATTATATTTACTGGTTTTCAAGTTTTGTATGAAGTAAAAATATGCAAATTTTGACTTTGAAGTGACATTACGGGAAAACTAGAT
>PNEQ01116602.1:75594-143787 GCA_003012365.1 Medauroidea extradentata | reverse complement strand
AAAATCCATGTTGGTATATTTTATATCATTCAGTAAATATTCATATAAATTTCTCATAGAAAATACTGCTGTTCAACAAATTTCAAGTTTAATCACCAGAGATGTTCTTAACATTATCTAAGCAAGTAAATAATTCTACACAAAATTTAAATGTTGCAGTATGATTACTAATTTTTTAGTTTTTCATCATATTGCTTTCGTTGGCATTCTTTTCTGTGTGTTCTAAAATCCTAGGATAACTCCTCCCACTACAGCCCTTGAGCAAACATTTCTGTTATCAAAATATACACTAAAGGAAAGTAGGCTGATTAGTTCTGTATAGATCTACTTGTTTTTTCTTAATTTCTACGGAGTTCCGGTGTCTACCTTCCACATTCCTGCTGCTTGTCGCTAAGGAGTTCCCTTGTGTCTTCGCAGTCCAAGTCAGTCCAGAACGTCCTTGGCCATAGTTAGGTACCTACCTAGTCTTGTACTGTCATAAATCTACTAATATCTCAATCACTATACGTTGCGTATTCGAATTTGAGGAGTTGTATAATCGAAATCCAAGGCCCAATAACAATTAAATTAATATGGGACACCATTGAAAATATCACCTTTCTAACAAAAAAAATTAATTTTCGAAATCGGTTCATAAATGACGGAGTTCTATGATAACAAGCATAAGAAAATCAACCGTATTGAGAACCTCCTCTTATATTTTTTTAATTCGGTAAAAAACCAATGAAGTCAGAATTGGTTTTAGACAGCAAACAAATAATTCCAAAATAGGATTTCAGTAGGTACATAATAGAAACCAAAAATTAAAAAAGGATAACTCAAGCAGACAAGGATCAAACAATGTGTACAAATAAAGTTGCAATTATGGACGACGAATACAACACAGAAGATAACAGAAGCTCCATTCGACAGCATAAGTAACGTTTTGAGGGGTGAGGGTCGGGACTGGTATCTGACAGGTGATCTTATTTCATTAGTCGAAGAGATTATTTAAGCGAATCAGATGAGAACACAGTAACTTCGAGTCCAGTCTGGTGTCAGATAACTACGCGAAACTCGCTTGTCAGACTTGACACAAATAGTTTTAAAATGGTTACGTAAGTTCAACGAACTTAGAAAGTAAAATTAAATACAACTATAAATATCATCACGTTTAGCACGTGTTAGTATGATAAACTATCAAAATTTTTGTGGTCTCCTATTTAATTGTGAAAAATATAGATATGAATGCTTTTTCACTGAATTGTACAAGGTTAACTTTTCTACTGGAACTCCGGGAAACTGCTCAAACTCCGACCAAACTGCACTCTGCTTAAGACAAGTTTCAACTGCTTGGAGCACGGAAACTTTCGCGAGAATTCTAAAGTTATGAAAGTTTCTCTAGAGCCTGCCTGCAGGTCATTACGCTTTCTAAATTACACGGGATCCTGAAACTTCCACCACGAGAAGTTCTTAAAGGAATGCTGGTGCGGTTTTTAATAGCAGTGGCTTCACTGTAGACAGATTACTGTAATGGCGAGGGAAGCCGCTTGGAATTTAAACGCCAGTTTTGAGATCATGCAAAGGTGAGTGGGCAAAGCCCGTGAAATAAAATATGAAGGTGACAGTAGTATTCGCACACGGAAAATTTTCTTAAAATACACACCACAGAAGCTAAAGGGTAAAATAGAAGATGACAGATAAGACACTTCGCAGAAATGTATATGTAAGTGTCTCGTTGGTAATGCTTTACGTCAGATTTTATAATATAAACTTGAATCCTTTCAAATAACTCGAAAATAGAAAATAGTACTGTGCACAAGTTAAAAACGCCAAAAATGTACATATGTTTATATCAGGAAGCACACTTAATTTATTTTAAGATTGAACAATGCTGTTTTCACGGTGGAAAACCAATGTAGGCCTACCTGGAATTGGTTGTAGTGCATTCGATCGACGCTTCTGTCAGTAGCACGTTGCCAAATTTCATCTACTATTATGCTTTATTTCCAGAAGTACTTTGTGACAAACGCAGGTCATTAACATAACTATATTTTCCAATTTTACATATTTAAAATTTTGTACAGTCACTTAAAACTGACTTATTGATATTTATTACACCATTGTAAAGGTTCATTAAATATGCTATCATTACTTGTGCGCAGACATGAAAATTTTGATTGAACAAAATAAATATTTAAATTTTAGTCAACAAACTATTTGGTAGACAAACACAGAAATACTTGTAATAGAAAAACGTAATATAATTGAATCAAATATTTATTTTATTTTTTTTTTTTTTTGCGTTTCATAATTTCTACGTAAGCAAAATAGTATGCAAAATCTAGCAGACATTCGTTTTGGTGTACACATTTAGTTTCTGATTGAAATATTTTTCACTGCCCCGATTAAAATCGCTTGTATAAATTAATGCTATTCTATTAAGCTGCAATTCCAAAGCGAACTTTAAAAATATAGATTATTACATCCCGTCTACCCCACCACTTTGAGCTGGCATGAATAAGAAAATTCAGGCTGAATCGATTGTCATTCACTCAGGCACGTTTCTTCAGAACTGTAAAAAAAATGTTAGCGGTCAGAATGTTTAGTAACGTTCTGTTTGGTTAGGCTTGATCAGAGCACTTGCTTTCCAGCACGATGATGTGAATTCTGTGTTTGGTTAGACTACTATCGAGTAACGCTCGTGGGAAACATGTCGGACTTTGTCTCTCGGTGACTGATTTTCTTAGTGCTCTTCACCTTTCCTCGAACTTAAATCCCAAGAAGCGCTTGAGTCATCATTATAACAGCATTAAAATAAGGTGGCGTGTAAGTGAGGAAGCACTGAGGGTGACTCACATCACGCCTAAACCCAGCCTCTTTTGTGCAAAACACTGGCCTATATGGTGCTGTTTTCTCGGAAGTAGCTTGCCGGAATGTATGCATATTCAGCGGTGACCCTATTATTTTTTAAGCTTACTTTTATCGCACATCAGAAATGATTCAATTGTGAAAAAAGTACCCTTGATTGGCAGATAAGAGGTTTAATCCCAGCCATTTTTTTCGAAGAGTTGTTTTCCAGAATATGTTTTTATTAATCTGCTAGCCCTCAGTCGTTTTTATCGTTTTCTTAAAAAGTAGAAATAAAAATTTTGATGTAGTGTTTAAAATCTACATGATTAATTTCTTACATTTTGTTTCAGAGATCCGAGATACAAGTGAAAAGATCTGACTAGTTGTTTAATTAAAAAGTTTACAGTGACAGATAAAAAACATTACACGTGCACTAAAATCTATGTATTGGAGACCTATTCTCGAGTTTTCAGTCGCATGCGAGTTGGAAGCCGAGTGCTCTTTTCAGGACATGGAGTTTGTTTTATCGTTAGGTTTCTCAGTATTTTTCATTACAAGCAGAAAAAATGTATCCATGTCCTAAATACGACAACCCGGCTTCCACCTCGCATGCGACTGAAAACTCGAGCATAAGATCCTTGGGTATTATCTCAGTACGTTGTTTGTTTTCTTGCAACGAAATACTAGGTTTACATGTGATGTATCTATCACATCACAATTAGCAGTTACTCTATTCAAGCTCCTTAAAAGGCGTGATTTTACGTTTTTGAGGTGTAATGGTAGGAAACGAACTAGCCAGGAAACGAGGAATGTTCAGATGCAATTGTTGACAGTCACTGTAACCGACACAAATTAAAAACCAGTATTGAAATTCTGCACATGTGTGTACATAATGGATTTCTTATGTACTATAACCTTACAATTTTAATGAAAAAGTTTTTAACCAGAAGTAAGCACGTTAACACCATTTTAGTTGCAGTGTTCATCTGAAACTTTAAAAGCCAGAAAATATAAATTATAAATACAGTTAAATGTCCATTATTTAAATTGATTTATGTTAGTGGAAAATTACTGCACGCAAAACAAAAAACAACATAGTTGCCAGTTTATTTTATGAGTGAAATACTAAATTCTAGCAAAGTCTTCAAATTAAGAATTTAGTTTTCTTTTCGACAAATATATTTCTGAAAACCTCAATACTTAACTGCGCATCATTTACAACCATCTTCTTTTAGCGTGCGTTCTGATTTTTGTTGACGTTTCTTTGAATTCTCACGATTCTCCGTGACTTCGAATATAGGATACCAGAACTGCAGTAATTTCCGTTGGCAAACGAACAGTTGTTTGGCTACATCCTTCTGTTCCGCTTCTTTACAATAGGGCGGGGAGATACTCCGAAATAGCTCTTTTCGAATAATCAATAGTCACATGGTAAAGTCAGGAGTCAAAGTTCACTGACACCGTGACCTAGTCAGATCTTTGCAAGATGTGTACACTCACTACCAAGGTAAACTACTGAAAAATTATTACGGACGACGTTTAACAGCTAAATTGTTGAAAAAAAAAACGACGTGCTGAAAACGGAGAAGCACAGACACAAAGTAGGTTTTCCTACTATATAGGGCATAGATTTATGTCTGAATAATTACGTCTAGATGCTTCATACAGTAAAAACAGATAAAATAAATCTTTCCATATTTTCGAATTAATTAAAAAAATAATTTTTTTGAAAAACACTCGCAAAGTGGTCTGTACGAACATCAATTTTTTAATTTATCTTCTTCCACTGCAAAACATGTAAAAATTTAGAAGTAATTTCTGTGCTATATATTTGCCGACAACATCAGATCCTTGATTTCTTGACGTTTTATTTTATTATATTGTTATTACTTTTTTTTGTAACTGATAGTACTAAGCAACTTTTCAACTTAGGCTTGCAACGTCTTTTGTCAAAGGTAATGATACCGTTTCATAGGAAGTAACCTACGTATTTGAACTTAATTATTGCAAACACTGTGTCGGTCTGACAAAATGAAGAAAATACGTATTTTCAAACTGAAATAGACGAGCTTGATGTAATATTACATAGTAGGAAACTAATACAAAATAATCAAAATTAACTCTGAATAGTTTTTTATCCACATTACGTTACGAAACGCGTTTGACTACTGCAAGCCAATAGTAAATAAGGAAATAATGCGAAGTGCTATCGCTTGCTACCTGCTTGTACGGTTATAAGCCAATATATAATCAATTGTGGCCAGTGGGTGTATAGGACTGAAGAGTCTAGGCTGCTGCCAGATGAATCTGCGAAACTGACGTACCTCTACTTATAAATCATGTATTATCCATATGTGAATTAACGTTGTGGCGTGGTTGAAAGTTACAAAGTCAACATTTCTAAGAATATGCCTCAAATATTTTACTCTGCCTGTCCTTCGATTTAAGATAAAGTATACGGTATTCGATAAGAAAATGTCACACTGTTCTTATTAAAAATGTTTAAATTATGATCGTGTATGTTGGCTATCAAGTTAAAGAACTCATTACGTATGTTTTTTCTTTTGGCTTTCCACACGGAAGCTCTCACAAATCTTAACGATGATGGTCTTATACGGGACTTAATTTACAGTCTCTTGACTATTAGACAGGAAAGTACAATTATTATTTTTACAACCTGTTTATTAGAAACGTTTTGTTCAGAATCACCAGTACTATCACACCTCAAAGCATGTACCTTTCCTCTTGACTCACCATGTATATTGATTGTGTCCCGAGAGGGAAGGTCAACAATCTGTGAGGTGATAGTACTCGTCATTGTGATTAAAAAAGTTACGTGAACATGGGGCTAATATGCTGGACGGTTGTCGAGATAGCCCCATTTGAATGAAAACATTGATAAACTCTAATATTAAAATTACTGTTATTATTTTATTTGCAGTTATGTTCCTTGCTTCATTTACAAGTAAACTGCCACACATAATGAATAACACACTAATCATATATTTTCCCACGTCTATAATAACAAGAATATAATACCCAACCATGTCATTTTTGTCCAGTGCCATTGCTTTCACAATAAGTTCTCAAAGATCCCACTGTCGACTTCAATACATATGTCAAATCTCATGGTACTGTAGGCACATATATTCAAGAACATTTCTCAATAAATGTGTTGTGTGATACGTTGATTAGTAATTACAATTATTTATTTTCATACAGTTTATCTCTGCTTTCTGTACTACATTTTATTTCACGTCACTCAGTCCAGACAAATGCTAGAGGTACGTCAATTTCGCGGATTCATCTGGCAGCAGCCTAGACTTGTCAGTCCTATACACCCACTAGCCACAATCGATTATTTATTGGTAGAGGCACGAGTATTTCGCGTATTAATCTGGCAACAGCCTAGACTTCTCAGACCTATACACACACTGGCCAAAGTCAAATATATATTGGCTTCTAACCGTAACACGTGCTACCACCACGACTTGTTTCCTTATTTATCACTGGCTAGCAGTCGTCAAAGATGTGTTAAAACAGGCGTCGTCTAATCATAGAATGAGTAGTGAAGTATACATTATTGGCATTCAACCTTACCTAGAATCAATACGCGAAATAATCGTGCCTCTATTTATTGGCTTATAACCGTACAAGCAGGTAGCAAGCGATAGCACTTCGCATTATTTCCTTATTTACTACTGGCTTGCAGTAGTCAAACGCGTTTCGTGACAGCCGCCAGAAAGTTACAGACATGACAATGAAGTATTCATAATTGGCGTTCAACCTTACCTGGAATGTATCTGCGAAATTTACGTACCTCTAGCGATCATATCCAGGCTGCTTCACTGCCAGCATCTCGCCCCCGCGACAACGCTATCGCCTTGTTATACATTCCACAGGAAATACCATATATGTTTAAAACTGTGTTTCTCACAGTGCCAGTGTCCTGGAGTGTGCGTGTCCTTGGAGCGCGCAAGGCTTGAAACTGTAGCCCACATCTGCTGTATTCAGTCGCCTGGAGACATGGAAAACGTCACCTTTCTACAGTTTTCTATCGCTTCACGCCATGTTCAGCTCGTTTCTGCGCCCTCGTTGGCGGTTTGGAACATAGCATTACCGCGTGTTTTCCCGCACGTTATTTCCGGGCACTCTATCGCCTGTAGTAAAAGAGACATGACGTGTCTCTGTGTTGCTCCTGTGTTCCAAGGATTACTCAGTCTACGGGACTTAAGTCCCATGCATCTTTCATATTTCTTACGTTATGTAGTGTGCAGTATTTTGTTTAAGAGCAGAAATAATTATTGAGGCGTTCATTTTATTTAACGTTTCTACGTACTTCAGGATGTTAGTCATCTGGTCTACCCTCCGAGGTAAGTCTTCCTGCTGCGTCCGCCTGTTACACCCTTTGTCTTGTTTGCTTCGTGCGTTAATTAATTCTGCACTTCTATTATTTTGTTTAAGTGTAGGGTTCAATATCGAAAATTTATATTTTAATTTGACGTTTTACGTCTCCGAGATATACTTCAATTAATTTCTTAAATTAGTTCTACCGGAGCTTATTTAGAGACCAGCGGTTCACTAGCCTTTGGATGCTGGTTCCTGGAAATCCTACGTTCTTCCACTGTCGCCGTCTTTTATTGTTTCTGCATGTCCTTTCCCGGGGTGTCTGCTCTGCGCTACTTTCAGCTAAGTTTGCCACAGCTATGTAAACTTGAATTATGCTGTTGCGTTTCGTCATCGCTCAACACTGCGTCACCTATCATTACAACGATATATTTTTTTGAACTATTTAATTCCGGTTAAATACTTCTGATGTACATTAATTGATTTATTAGTCTGTTATCTACCTGACGTCATGTTTCATATTAATTCAATTAGACTGTCAGGGATGCACTTCAGGCAACATATTATTTAAAGGGTATGCTTGGCCGCAGTTTATTAAATTATTGTTAATCATTACTGTGCTATACGCGCTTTGTACTTGTTTTAATTTTATATTTCTAAATTTTGTTGTTGTATTTACGAACGTACAATATTACGATTAATAATAAATTTCCTTTTCTCTCTACCGTATATTTATTGTTCTTATTTTATAGCAATTACTCTGGTTACTGATCTTTAATTTATTGGATATGTTTGCTCTACATGAGCTGATTAAGGCGTCAGCCTGTTTATATATTTGTCTACGTTCTTTATTCAGCACGCAATCCAATTTATATAATTTATGGACGCAGATATTATTATTAATAATTTTCTCAATACATTACATAAAGAGGGTGCGACAACACTAAAAGCCATATAATTATTTAGTACTTACTTAGAAATCACATAATAAGTTTTAAAAGTTCAACTCTGTTCTTAGTCTAACAGTGCGCACGCTAAAATGCTTTATCAAACAGCTCTGGAAAAAAAAGTCCGTCCACTGAATTTTGAGTTATTTTCGGCTTTTGGTTTAAGGATGAAATGTGGATATTTTAAGGGACAGTGGGGTGTTTAGACCGCATCCCTGCAAAAACTCATAATTTTGAGGAAAATAACGGCGACCATGGGACGTGATGTCAAGCTTATTGGAGATATAAAGCTTCTCACCTGCTCTTTTAAGTCAGATTCTGGCAGTACCAATAAGTATTGTCATCTACGGAAAGCAGAGCTGCCGGAAATGTCGGTAAAATTCAAAGTTACTGCCTATAAGCAAACAAAAACAGGTCTTGTGAGGGTGTGTTAGTAGTGTTCCTGTGAATTTTTTAGACGTATCCCCCGATAATGTAGTAATTTAGTTTAGGGGATTTCTTGAATCAAACGCGTTACTGCGTTGGAATTCACTAAACGAGCAGGAATTTAACCATCCATTACAAAGACACTCCTAGTTGAATTTGGGTCGCACGCCATTGGTAACACGGCGTGCTGCAAGAAGAGAGAGAGAGAGTGAGAGTGAGAGTGAGAGAGAGAGATAGAAGAGTGTTCAGGTCGCAGAAACAAGTGGCCATTCGAGGAGTTTCGTGGCGAGGTGAAAAGGTCATTGTCCTTGGTGTTCCAAATTTTAAGTTATCGCAAAGCCAAGAGGTTTTCTGTGGACAAACAGTTTCCGAGTGGGTGTGTACTATGAAGTCTTTAAGGTGGCGTGGAACAAATACTAATTAAATAAAACTTGGACTGAAAATGTTTGTGATTGAAAGTTGGTACTAATAATAAATTCTAAGCAATATTTTTAGAAATATTGTATTCAAATACTTTGTCAAATATAATCATCCGTTTGACATTACTCCTTCCACCGTAAAAGGATAAACAAATATTCAATTTAATCACAGAGTGTCATTTAACCTAAACGGACAGTAAAACTAATTCAAATATTTACATGTTTGTCAGTTTTGTGTGTTATACTAGAAAAATTGCCAAACTTCTATAGACGTGTCCACCGTTTTTTAATGTTCTTCCCTCTTTTCATCACTAAATCATTTCACCTCCGGTCCTTGGACCACGTGAAAACGCAGTTTTCAGAACGAATATGTGTTTGATCGAGTAGTAGTTTATGACTGGCAAAAGTCATTATACTAAGAGTGTTTGTTTCAAGAACTGTGTTCGGACTGAGCAAATATTGACGATAATTTGACAGTTCTTGGTAAGTTCCTTACTTCTTGGCAGTAATAGCTTTCAGTGTTGCTTTTTACAAGGCAAATGAAGAAAAGAAAAATTGTGTGAAATTTTAATATTTGTATGTATGCTAGGTTGAATAGTAGTGATTAAGGCCGGTGCCGTACCACGTGCAGTATAGGTCTTGGTGCTCACACAAAATTACATATTACTTTCAAGTGGTTGACGATTAAACGTGAGTCTGTATTTTGACGCTGTGTCGTTTACGTACAAAACTAGACAGACCCACCTTGTTGGCAAACATTCGCTTTGCTTAAGAAATTTGAAATGATTTTCTTTTCGTGAGACGAGAATCGCAGACGCCTTAAAGTAACTTGTCTGCAATTCTTTTTTATTTTAAATATTGACGTGAAATGTAAATTGTACAGCAATAAGCTGTTTGTTTAAAAGTATTTGCCGCAATATGCCAATATTTTCCTTTCGTACAAATGAAGGTCTGCCCTAGAAAGTGCGTCGTCGATAGCTTGGATAATTCATACCTCTTACGTGGTTTTAGATTTCGGCAAAATAGCAATCGTATAATTATTTCATATATAATAAATAACCCTTCGCATGTTACGTGTTTGAAACACAAGTACATAAATTTAAATAAAAGCAATAGTTGAGTTATTTAGCCTTCACTATAGTATTGAATTCAAAATGAGCGCTAAACCATTATTACTTAAAACTGTCGAAACATCTTCGTTAATCTCAAGTTACAATCATAAACATTTGTATCCAACCGTAGCGACAGCAGCTATGTCTATAAATATTCAATGAGTAAAATCACCTGACTGCATTGACTACAAGACAAGTCTTTCAGCTTAAACAACTTTAAGTTTTCATTGATTATTTAAAAGCGACGATAAGAGCGTGGGTAGGAAACAGGTGCTGCTAAATGGAACAGATAACTGTCGAATATTCGTCATTACAGGCATGCAATCTATGACTTGTATATCTTTCCAGCAGCAGAGGGAATTAATTTGTTACTATCACGTCAATTAGGCATATAAAATTTTTGTAATAATTTTAATTATTGCGTAGGCCCTACGTACTTATTTGTACCACTATCACTTAATATTATTATCCAGATATATATAGTTATTTTTAAAGCATTGAACCCTTATTTTAATGTTTTCGATTATTTATTGAAGTCAAAGTATACATGCCTATAATAAACGTTCAGGAATGGCACTTGAAAATAAAATTTTTACCACTCTCTTAATGTCAGAAATAACTGTTTAACAAGAATAAAATGTTACTAAAATGATTTTCTAATTAAAAGCAATGCAACAAAACAGTGGGATTTTACAATACCTATCTAGAAGTCGGAGATAATCACATTAAACTTAGCTACTAAAATAAGTATAAAGCGTATTTTGCTTTTGGCAAAGCATTTTCATAGCTTTTATTAATTCAGAGCATTTTAAGAGTTTTGGAAACACTTTAAACTTCAAATATATATTCTTTCTTGGAAAATATCTTACACAAATATACTAAGTTATTGAATTCCTTTAAATTTTGTTAATCATGAATATTATTTAAAAATAATAAGTGCGTTAGATGATGCCAGAATGCAAATGTTATTCACGAGAAAGTAAGTACTTTTAAAGCCGGTTTTTTTTGCTTGCAACGAATTTATACTTTTAGCTACTTATTAACATAATCATTACAACGTAAGTATTGAGAATAGTGTGAATATTTCACTGTACGCAAAATGTTAACATTTTGGTTCACAGCATTTTCGACTTTCTATTTTGCAAGACTATTTTCAAATGTTGTCACTTTAAGGGGGTAGCCACCAGGGTACTAGTATTTTGTGCATTCAACGCCTAGAAGTGTGGAAGTGATAAAAATGACACAGAACTCGCATCTAGTCTTCCTCAATCCTGTAAGCGCAAGTCACTGCCTGGCGTGGAGTCTCATCGCCGAATTCACCTCTATGAGACATTCGCCGATAATATTGTAAATTTATGGCGTAATATTAAACACAGATATGAATTGACTACACCTTCTAAAAGATTCGGCGTCAATGTTTTCATACCCAAAAATGCCCTTAAATAAACCTATTATCGCAATTATCGGCACCGTAAAGTTAACTTTAGTATCCTAAAGTAGAGAACTTGAAATTGGTACACACTTGGGAGAGGGTTTTTTAGTCAGAGCTCAACATGGAGGTCTTTACCGCTAATGAGGAGTGACATGAGGTGAGTATGGAGCAGTACCGTTATTAAAGGGCAGGGGAAACGGGAGATCCCCGAGAAAATCCGCCGACCAATGGCATCATCCGGCACGATTTCCACATGAGAAAATCCGGGGACCGACCCTGCCGGGAATCGAACAAATGAAATCGGCAAATTATCTGACCATTCGGCCACTGCGACCCCTCTGGTATAGGGGCCGCCATTTTTGCTATCATATTTCCTATTTTAATCACGAAAACTTACCTGAAACTAAAAACCAGCGTGAAAATTTCACCACTATCTAATCTTAACATATTTGGCCCAATTAAAATACAGTTTTTGGATATTAGAAATGTTGCGGAGTGCTCAGTTTAAAGTAAACAGACTATACACATGTGTGTAACGTTGTTTGAATGATATTCCAGAGCAGATATAGCTTACGCACCCTCAGCGGTTTTCGAAATGTTGTAATGGTCGAAGATGTCTGCACACCGCTCGGGAGCTGGACAGTTCATTTGTTATTCCGCCTGGCACACGGTCGTAGAAGTACAGGTCTGGACACTCGCCTATCTACCAATGTGTTTTGCTTGACACCTTGTTATTTGGCTGCAGTTCACCAAGTTACCGAGAGTGTTGTGCGTCTTTGGCGCTGCAATCAGGGCGGTCGGGCTCAAACTCCGTCCACTTTTCCCAGTGTTTACATTATAAAGTAAATAAAGATTGCTGGAGCCATGCTTTAGGATTGTGAGCGAAGGAAGTATTTCAGAAATTGATAAAGAATACGTTTTGATGAATTGTTTATGTTCATAATGTAAACAGTAGAAAAAATGGGAGGGAAGTGGGCGGATTTTGAGCCCGATCACCCTGATTGCAGCGCCAAAGACACACAACACTCTCGGTAACTTGGTGAACTGCAGTCAAACAACATGAGGGTCACGTATCCAGGCTAGTGTCCAGACCTGTTCTTCTACGGCCGTGGGCTGGCAATAAATTGGGAATGGACTTGCATATCTCTTTTCACACGAGAAGGTCTCAAGGTACTGCCCACGATCGTAGATCTCTTTGGCCAGTGCATGCAACCTGAGTTGGATAACGCGAGGATCGCGTGCTGTGTCGTTAAGTGACTGCATCTTCTCTTTGGCAACAAGTTAAGACCTAGTAAACGTGGCCACACACATTTAAGAAGCGAAATACTCTTGACTGACCATTTTTAGACACGCCTTGCATATTTATGTTCTCAGGCAAACTTCATAAACCTGTTTTCGATGTGACGTTATGCGTACCATAGCTATGTTTTTAATGTAAAGATGAAAGTTTTTGGCACAAAGTTCGAATAGATGGTCGTTAAGGAAATTTGCAGAACTGTTTTTTGTTAATGAAGGACCAAAATAAAAATAAATGATAATTTAAAAACAAACCATTATTTTATTTGGAAATTTTTAAAACGTTCAATTGATTTCTCTTTTACAATACATTACAATAGTTAAAAGGCGATATTTCGCAACTACGAGAACAATGAACAAAAATTAAATATGTAATAAAAATTCTTATAGTTGACTTTCACTTGGAAGAATATTTTTGTATACACGAAAGTAATATATTAAATCTAGCAGAGAGAAAATGTTGAAATAATAATAAAGATATCTTGGATACGTTTTGACAGAACTCATACGAAAAAGTAATTCTGGTACACATTACCCAAAAAGAATTACAGCATTTAGGTGTTATTAATAAATCTGTTATAATTAAACAAAATTTCCGCATAGAAACAAGAGAAAGTGGGTATGTCTGGCTGCGTAATTATCGCCAAACATAATCGCTAGATACATTAGGCATAACTTTGCAGTCGGGGATGGTAAATCGAATGAATATAATGTCCAAACTTCCACAAAGTCAAGATAACGCAAACCATTTACAAAAGTTTTAGCTTAAAGACCTATTCAAAAACAAACAATAAATAATACAATATAGCACTTCGGTGTCTCATAAAATTTTTGTGTAATATTTCGA
Organism: Medauroidea extradentata; assembly: GCA_003012365.1. NCBI lineage: Eukaryota > Metazoa > Arthropoda > Insecta > Phasmatodea > Phasmatidae > Medauroidea > Medauroidea extradentata. The sequence continues at coordinate 130,129 of PNEQ01116602.1, read as the reverse complement.
GAACTTCTGGATCGAAAGTGATCAAATTCTTATTTTTAAGGGTCATTATTAATTTTTGCTTTACATAAGCTTTGTTGATCCAGCCTATGTCTGTTTCGCCAGATAGAGCGCCACGAGTAAATTAAAATAAAATATAATATATCTAGTACTTCTCGAGCGAATGTAACAAAATATAAGTTTTAGCAGTTTATCCTAACATTTTAATTTGAAAATAATTTAAAGTCGTTAGTCTAACATTTTGGAAGATACAACGACACGAATAGATAAATATTTTGTATTATACAAACAGTTCACCCACGGCTTTATCCACGTGTAATACTCGTAACAGATAAATTTTAAGATGCATGCAGGCTTTCGCGGCCATTTTTGATATAAATGCATTGGCTTTAGAGGTTGAGCAACGTCACAGTTGTAGAGGATAGAGACGTTTCGCCTCGCATTGCAGCAGGAATCTTCAGGGTTCATACGACGCGGTTCAACATTGAAAGCCAAGATATTATTACCAAACAATTGCTTTATTAACCTATGTGGACACCACATTATTGATTCGGCCATAAGTTATTAGGATGATCAAACTGCTAGTTAGGCTAACTGTGGAGCAGGCAACATAGCTATAACTGCTCATGCGAGACGTTTTCCGAAGTCTATCCCAGCCACTTTTAGCGACTGTTCGTGGGCCTACAGTAATCGGATGTTGTAACGTAGTTTGAAACCAAAGTTACCCTGAGCACAAACAGTGATCCAAAGGTCTAATCATATTTTCTAAGCACAACTGTCACTAGGAGTCCAGTGACATAGGAGAGTGTTGGCAGGTTTAGGTGCCCTAACCTTGAGATTAATCTTGTGAGACGGTATGTTTATGTTAAGTGATACTGACGAGGAACTTCAAAGGTTAATGAACTGCATCATTCGTGTTTACTAATTTGTACATGCCCTATTTTTATATTCTTTGTACCGACTTAATCTATATGTAACGTATTTCAAAAGCCCTTGTAATTCTAGGGAATAGAATGACACGTTTCAACCGCCTTAGCATTCGAGCCCAGAACCTCTTGAATCGTAAACCTAACCGTTGACTTCGTCAAGTAAATAAAGAGCGGTAAAATATAATAATTGAAAGTAAATATTACAAGTTAATGTATTTATTCATTAAGCACATGAAGTTCTTAAACATTGCGTGTTGTTGGGATTGCATATTTTTTTCATTGTACTTATTTCTCGATTGTCATACTTGCTTTTATTCGTCTGCTTTAACCGGTTTTAAACATATGTTATTCTCATTGAAATAATATATTTTAAGAAAGTATTTCGAAGCACAAAGCAATGGGATATGTATTTGCCTTTGAGAAATATTTTGCAGAGCGTTTTGTTTTCATAAAGTAAATATTTTACGTAATTTTGTTTTCTTAACAGAAATTTTTTTTTGTATTGAATTATATGTAAATAATTCAACTGTAACTACTTATATAGTTAAAACTGTAACAATAGTTACAATTATAAGTGCAATTATTTGTAAATTTATGACTATATTTACATGTAAAATTGTAACCGTAATAAAATGCATACTTGTAACCATAATTATAAACAATTTTATTTAATTATAACTATAATTATGTATAAAATAAACTATATACATAGTGTTGACCTTAAAAAAATTTCGTGTCTTTCTCCCCATTCAAAGTAGAATTTTGATTTATCCGGAAATTGCTTATTAACCATTTTTGTGGTTGTCTCGTTAAAGTGAATATCACGACAAAGCGATTTTTAAAACTTCATCAAAAGGACTTTTAAACCTTTTATCCCTTTAGGCGGCAAATTTCGAAAATTTCCTTGAATTTACCTGCACCTTGAGTGAATATACCGTCAAAATATCACGTTTATAGATCGAACGTTTTGTGTCTGCTTTAATGCGTAAGTCAGTCAGTGTTTTCTTTTATTTTAAGAAATTGAGATATTTTTAACAGTTTTTAACCTAAACTCTAATTCTGACAGTTCATCCTCTGAAATTTTTATTTAAGTGCATTTCATTATTGAAAGGCCGTCATTTAAAATTATAATACTGTGTTAGTTCATAAATATCTTATGACTTATTTAAAGAACTTCTGGAAGGTTTGTAATAAAATGATCAAATTTTGTAATTTGACGGCTAAAAAGAGGTTTTGTTTAAATAGCTACTGTCATTTAATAACGTAATTTTTTTTAATGAAGCAACATATATGTGTGTGTATTTTTGTGTCTGTGTATATGTATATGTATATATATATATATATATATATATATATATATATATATATATATATATATATATATATATATATACGGAGGACTCTTAGATTTCATGATACGAAATTGTCAATTTCAATATTTCTCATGCCATTATTGATTTTGTAGGTGTATGTTAATTCACGAAGTCCATTTTTAGAATAGACCACAACATGAAACATCAACATAAACGTCATATCTCGAAGAATGCTAGACTAATTTTTACATCTGTATTTTTTATTTTGTTGTATTCATTTATATTGTTGCACGTTCATATTTTTGAAGATGTAAACTTATGTACTTAAATTTCTTATATCTTATTTCGAGAACATTGAATCGATTGTAAACAATTTTTACATTTTGACAGTTAATCATTTGAGCTTTGATTTTATTGGTTTACTGTAGTTAAATTTTAAAGAGATCTGACATAAATAAACAATACATTCGAACAGATTTCGAGAGCTGCTGAACCGATTGGAAATTTTCAATGTGAGGGGTTACTTTCAAAGCTTTGATTTAATGAACGCATAATGTTGAAGGTTTCTATTTCGGAAGATAGCACAGCATGAAAACATTCATATTTTGTCATATTTTGAGAACCACTTTGCCGAGTGCAACCAAATGTTCTGTTTTCGTAGTTCATCATCTATCCTTTGCTTTGTGTAGAGTTACCAAACGAAGAACCACCTTTTGAAAATATATAACGACATAACTAATAACTATTATTTCATATTTCGAGAACTTCATTACCGACTGTAACATTGTAAGTTGCTTTACACAAATAAAATTACTTCAATTTTATGATGAATTTAATGTATAAGCATTTCGAATACTAAAAAACTAAGGTCATTATTTACAATTAACGTTAAAATTTTACCAGCAGTTGTTGAAATTAATTAGGGCCAAACGATGATCGTTATAAATATTAATTTCTCGTTTTTTTTTTTTGCGAACTGAAAAAAATTTCATTTAAGTTTCATTTTTAGTTACTCTTCTGATAGATGATAGACATACTGTTTGTACACAAAACAAAGCGTTTATATAATCAAACATTTTTTATTCATCTAAAGCTATGGGCATATATTCAATGGAAAACTTGAGATAAAACACTGTGTAAATGCTTACACATAAATGTATGTATAATATTTTGCGTTCTGTATACTTTTGCAAATCTTATGTAAGAGTGTATTCTGATATGCTATTAATAAAACTTATAAGTTCTTGACAGAGTGTGAAGGAAAGAAGAAGACATAATATATGAGCCGTACATTAACGAGCAATTAAAATTTCTAATTTCATCGTATCCCAACTGCAAATTGCATCTAACCCGAGCAATAAACTATCATAATCCTACACAGTTCTGAATAAAACTCTTTCTTTCTATGCATATGGGTTTGTCGGTAAACAGAAAATTAGAGAAATACTAGGCTTTGACTGGAGAAGGCAAGCCTGATAAGTCAGAAAAGGAAGGTGAAAATAAAACAATATTTTTTAACATAGAGTAAATGTAACACGTCAGAATGATATTTTTATAAACCGACGTCTTGATAACGTCAAGAAAAAAGCAATCACACGAAAGCTGGAGTGGAAACGCGACAAATCCTGCTGCTGAAAAGCGTGGTTTAGTTAGCAACCAACAGATCACAACACATTCCGCTGTAAGAATGCTACTTATTGTAGAATGGCGTAATTTAAGTAAAGTATTTTCCGACAGTTAACGATTATTGAGGATTCGAGAAAAAATCTTAATATTATTATCATCAGAGACTCTGAGAAAACAGACACGGTAGTGAGGCGGGTTTATTTGATTCAGTTTTACCGTGCAGGCAACTCACCAGTAGAAAACTAAAATGTATTACTTTTACTGAGAGCTATTTTAGTTTGGTTTTTGTAGTGGCAAAGGAAGTCACGTCATATAATGGTGCGAGGTGTTGTTGTTCTTGGGTTACGGACAAATTAAATTTTTATTAAAAACATTTATTTAACATATTTTTGTACTCTGCACTAAGATAGGGAGTAGAATATTACACAATTAACAGTTTAACTTTAATAGAAACAAAACATATTTACGAATTTTGGTGAGTAAAATAAAAAATAAAATATATATATAAATGACATCATTTCTTTAATTTCAGAAACTAAAATAATCGATCAGCCACCCACCAACTACTGAATGGTATTGTTTGAATAATGAATTATTTGGACGAGGACTGTACTTATAAAGACGTGGTAAGGTGTATGCGTGTAGTTTACCAGGTTGCCTCCAACCATCAATAAACTATAAAATATTGTTGCATCAATTTCCACGTGTCAAGTTAGTTGCAAAGTCGGTACTGAGCGTATTGCACACAGCCTATTTGCTACGTACAGTTAAGGACATAAGCTATTCATCTGCAACATATATACAATCCTGAATACGATCACCCAATGGTGGAACTAAATTATTTTATTGATGTTCGTACTAAATTCTAGCCTAGTCGTAATGTACGCCCTTCAATCATTAAACAAAAAAAAATCTACTATCAAAGCTATAAGAAAAAAAGACAATTTTAAACATGCTGGCAAGAGTCTCTGACTCTTAAGTCACAAAACTAATAAGCACGAAGATCGAAACTTCTTCACGGGAATGCTGGGCTGATTCCGTAAGGCTGTCGCAAAGGTGAAGGTATTTTGCGCGTTCGAGTCCAGGAAGTGCGGAGAACTACCGTTAGGGCGATAAGGTGCATGTATCACTCCTCACCTCGGCCTTTAGAAGTAAATCAATGAACTGGCGTTCTGTCTTCTCGCCAATAAATAGCCTCTGTGTGTAATTGTGTCGCGACTTTCTCATTTAAAGACGTAACATTAAACATAAAAGTGATTTGGAACAGCGTTCTGAACCAAGATATTCATGCTTAAAAAGGATTGCAAAAACATCAAGTTATTGCCGTTTTCTGACCTAATAAAATACGATTTAGTTAATAGTTGAGGTTCTATACATAATGTACACGTGAGTGACGTTCATTGAATGTTATTTATAAGCAGAAAACACGTATGTTGAGTAATTTTCGAATAAACTTGTATCGGCCCGTTTCTAATTACATCACTTTCAACGAGATGTCAAGTTCATTTATCCAGCCATAACATTTATTCAAGTCGTATTATCCAAAATTTATCTTCAATAAAACATAGGATATATTCTTGAAAAACTGGTTGATAAAAATAATACTGTAATCTTTTATTAATTTCCATACAGAATCACTGCAAAAGAATCACAGGTTAATTTTCAAGAATGATTACAAGTACAATATATGAAGAACATATAACACTATTATGATCTACGAAATTCATCACAAGCGTCTTATATACCTCAACATTGCCACATTTTACAAAAACATTTTAAAACAGGAGTTACTGCAAAAAATCGAATATATAAAATTTAACATCTAGCACTCTCACTTAACTTACGAACGTATTGGAAAGGTGTTAAAAACTGTGTTAAGCTGTTTTCGTACACAATTATCTTGACGGTCAAACCATCATAGCGTAATTAAGTGCGCCACCCATCTGCGCGTTAGAGGCTCAGAAGTGACGTACCTATAATGACGACCTTGAAGCACACATCAAATACGGCATCGCCAGAACAAGCGAACCGCGGAACTAGCGTATAAGATTCCCGCCGATCTAGTTTTGCTACCGGTCCCCTTATCATAGCTGTGACCATTTAGTTTAATTGCTGGAAAGTCTGAAGCACAGTTTAGAGCACGCTTCTATCAGTTTGAAGTATATCCTATTATGCTCCATCCATTCTAAGGTTGCAGCTAGTTCAGTCAAGTGAATGGCAACTCATTTAAAATATTGAAAAAATTAAAGGTACACTACCTGTGTTACGGCACACTTACAATGTGAGGAATCAAGATATTATTCAATTCCTTTGATTTCGTTACAAATTATTATTTATGCTGCAACCTCAGAGTGGACGGAGTATAGTACATTTTGAGATAAGGTCGTTTTTAGCTATGTTGGTGGGATTAGAAACAGTGATTTTAATGAGCGTTGTGTTTTAAGAATGACATTTCATCCTTGAACGAAGTGTGTTTTCGTTTCGTACATTTGCAGAATGACTACACTTGAAATGTTTTCGTAGAAAACGTATTTACAATACACAGCATCTCTTTTGAAGCACGTTGTAGGTAGCGCCTTGAAGGACGTATTTTCCCAGCGTACAGTGAACGTTTGTTGAGATGTTTTCGGCTTCACACAACACATCCTCTCTCTGGACGGTCTAATACCAGCTGCCCTCTTAATGCAATATTCTGCACGACCTCATCCCCCTTCTCAAACATGCCACCCTGCCGTCCGGCGACCGCACTTAATTATTTCGCCAACGTACCCGTTCCCCAGTTGAGTACGTGGGAGGAGAGATTAAAGCGACGTTTTAAACGAAAACGCGTTAGAGTCGTTAACACTGCGGACAATGCCCTCGTCCATTCAGCTACGCTGCTAATTAACCTATGAGAAGGGCCAGGAAGAATGGAGAGATAGCCGAGGTCATAATACAGTAATGTTGAGTGCCCGTATGATGGCACCTGCAGTTATTAGATGATTAGAGATGTTGGGAAATCTTTACTTTTTCTGCCAGTTTATAGCCCTGCGAATCACAGAATGTCTGTGCTCGCCGACCAGAATTAGCACTAGCCCTGTGAAATTTGGTCACTACTATCGAAATAAATGCGTCGGAAATGAATACATAACACTTAAGTCCGGTAAACTTTCAAATTTTTACATTGTAAATCTTCATTCCTGTTTGTAATGGCTACGTTTGTAAAGGTAATTATGGACACGCTAAAGCCTGCATGCATAAAATGTGAAATTATTACTTTATTCAGCAGCGTTTTAAACTGCAAAAACAATCTAACAATGTGCTAATCACAGCTAATAGTTATTATTTTACTTTAAGATGTACATGACTCGCTACTGTGATGTATAATTGCCTCTAAACTGTCGAATTATCTAAGTTGTTTGGATCAACCAACGGGGTTTTTATGCGACTTTTTAAACCTTAAATTTTGGTCCGTGAATGGGTATGTTTCTTAATAATGTATAGTATATGGTTTTTAGCACTCAAATAATATAACTAATGTTTTATTTCAACTTTCTAAAATAAAAACACTTAGAGTGTCACAAAGTCTCCCCTACTATCCCAATATGACCCTTGTTTATGAATTGTTATAAAAGTCTAAGTATTGCGAACCATTTTAGGCTTGAGCACAGACAGGCGTTGGGCATCATGTCCTTCCTAAAACCAGCTATGGCAGGAAACATACAAAAGTGGAACATACATTTGTGCGTGCATGCGTGTGGAATGAACCATACACGCCTTTCTAACCACATTAGAGATACTATCTAAGTATAATAAAAAAACTACTGAATTGTGCTTATCCCACCTTATCGATTCCAGCACAGCAGTGATTTTTATGTTTCTGCATTGGTTAGTTATTCTCAGGACGTTTGTAGAACTATTCACCTGCTGGGAATTCCAAATATTTTGTAACTAATTTTGTGCTGGTAAATAAGGAAGTACTGCTGGGTTATGACAGTTATCTGTTCGACGTACTTGCCCTGAAACCCTTGAGTATAATAGAAACATAGAACCTGACCGAATGCCTTACCATGCCAAAATATCTCATTCAAATCCACTGCTAGAGTAGATCCGTTTTTATGATGTTCATAAAGGAAGAAATAAGTATTTGCTATCTGAGGTGAATTGAACAATTTCGAAATCCTGTATTTTGGTCTCTTGTCATTGTGTCGTATTGTAAGTAATAAGTAGGAACCAAAATGTATCGAATTCACTGTACTCGAAAGTAAACGCCGAATGCCTTATAATACACATTCACACAACATACACACACATATGTATCGTGAACAAATTAAAATCAATATCTCCTTGCTATTAGTGGCAGTTCCTATCTGTCTTGTACAGAAAACCTACTATACTTACTGATACTACAGCCACGAACTTCAGTAGCAGAGATGAGATTTTTAAATGTTTGTTGCAATGGGAGTTTACAGTTAGAGTGGACATACGCCATTGTTCATGTTTTGCTGATCAAACCTGTGTTGGATGACAAATAACGGAAAAAGAACAAAAATATGTATATAACGTACACAATAATCGGAAAAAAGCAATCCCAGAGGAATTCTTTCAGTTTTTTTTTATTTTTTAAATAATTGTTACCATAGACAGCAAAGAATTCTGGAGATAGAATTCAGTCAAATATCGTGACAACACCCAGACACAGAAGACAGACACAAATACAGAACCAGATTCCCAATACGAAAAAAAATGGAGATAGACAGAAAACAGTGAACAGTGAACAACAAACACCAGACAATAGACAACGCAAGTTAAAACCAACAAACTTGTGTTGTGTTGTCTATTGTCTTGTGATGTCCACTGTTCACTGTTTTTGTCTATTTACATCTTTTTTTTCATATTAGGAATCTGGTTTCGTACTTGTGTCTGTCTTCTGTGTCTGGGTGTCGTGACGATATTCCACTGAATTCTATCTCCAGAATTCTATGATGTATATAGTAACAATTATTATTTAAAAAAAAAATAACCTGACAGAATTCCTCTGGGATTGCTTTTTTCCGATTTTTGTGTACGTTATATACATCTTTTTGTTCTTTTTTATTATGTGTCATCCAACACAGATTTGATCAGCAAAACATGAACAGTGGCGTATGTCCACAAACCAATAAATTATAAGCAGAGATATGTTAAACACTTTAAATGTGGTCTTATATTTGATACTTTGGTCACTTATTGTCGAAAATGTACACTCCTGCTCTCTGTTGGCAACGTAGTGTACTCGACGTACAGAGCCGTCCTAATTTTGGAAGTCCGCAAATTGTAATCACGATATATTATGGTCAGTTAACACCATACATTTCTAGTGCTATGACTTTCTCACCAAAGCGGACGTGTGCAAAAATCTCTCAACTTGACACTATGTTATCAGAGATATTTGTTGTGAAGCTGAAGAACCGAAGTACTGAGGCGCCAGCTGACGAAACGATGCATGACGCTTATCGGAAAACAGGAACTCGTCGCTCAATTTCCGGGGATAGAGTTCGTGGCCAATTAATAAAACATGCATCCCTCCACTCCAGAGTAGAGATTCTACAAGTTAATAAAACACGTCCATCGCTTAATCCTCGTCTAGAGAGGACCACTTCTCTCCAGGCACATGCCCCTCGTGCAGAGGTAGTGCTGAATTACTAAAACACAATTCTGCGCCTCAAGGGTTGTACCGCTATTAAGGACGCGGCTACCGCAATTTTCATCGTCATTATTTTATTTTGTATTTGTACCAGATATATTTTTCTTATTTTAGACACAAAATGTGACTAAATTTGTCTCTTATGAAATTTTTTTTTGGCTCGCATAGTTTTAGATTTGTATTAAAAAAAATATTGAATTTTTAAAATTTGTATTTTTAGTTTCAGCATTTTTTTTTTAAATTAAAATAAGTTTAATTATTTAATTTTATGAACATATCATTGTAGCCTGCAATGTCTTCATCCACGGTGATTTTTTTTTTTTAGTTTGGTATATCAGTTTGTTTAAGTGTAGGCGTTAAAACGGAAACATGCAAAATATGACTAACAAGCCATTACGCGAAAACTATGAAAGATAAAAATTTAATAAGAGCCAAATGTAGTCATATTTTGTAGTTAAAATAAGAAAAAAATATCTGGTACAAATATAAAATAAAAAATGGTGATGAAAATTACGGTATACCGCGCCCTTAACAAAAACACCATTTGTTTATCTGACTCCGCAAATGGCGCTCCCAACACTGCCTTATATCGAAATTTCTCTTGCTCGTTTCATGCAGTTAAACGTCAGTTCAACTAAAAATTAAAAATAATAGTTAAGTTACTAAATAAGTGAAATAAAGTGCATGTTTTATTAAGCAGAATGACGGTTTACTTAAATATTAAAACTATAACATCGTTGTATGTTCGCTTATTTTCTACGTTAAGTAATAATTTTAGTGGTGTTTCGTTCTGATTTTGAATTGGAATTAAAATAATATTTTTATTAATTAAACGTTCTAAAATTATATTCACAAATATTTTTTACTTGTTTAAACTTTAATACAAAATATAAAGTTAAAAATTTGGAAATATCACAGTTTAATTATCTACGTAAGCTAAGAAAACTGACATTCTAGGTTTGCTGGATATGAAAAAGAAAGGTATTTACTTCAAGAATGAAATTTCGAATGGCTTATTGAACATTTTAGTAAGAATATTTTTAGAAGTTTCTAAACGCAAGCCACATGCATACATGATGCAGTCCACACGAACACCTGAATGTTGCTTGATATTTTAGGTTTTTTTTATCGCTGATGAATGTCTTATATTGAGTTTCACGTTTAGGATTTAGTATGATGTGTAGGCCTAAATCCTTATTCTCCTTATTATCACAATTATGGGTATTTCGTATGTAAGGCCAGAATTGTTTACAAGTTTAAATTATCGTTTTAAGCTATGAAATGTATTCATTATTTCTGAAAGTAGATATGTTTTACTTGTTAAAAATGTCTTAAGCTGTGACAAATATCGTTTATGCAATTTTATTATTTCTTTCCGACGATGATATTTTAACCGTATAAAACCCCATTTCGAGCAGCAGATTTGTCATTATTTTGGTTAATTTTTACTTTATCTTTTATGTAAGATCAGCAGCAGCCTAGGAAAAATTTTAGCTTTTGGTGAGAGTTTAGTTTTGTTTATTTTCTCCGAGCAAGAAGGTTCGGTTGAAAAATAACTTACGGTTTATTTTTGCCACGTGCAAATACATCCACTTGGGAGACTTTATATGTTGAGTGATTAAGGGTGGACCAGGTAACTAACTGTTTTACCTTTAAATTAGTTGCAATCTCTTTACTTCCGTAAGAGACTTATTATATCTAAGAATGTAACGAAAGTAAACAGTGACAATCACTACGTCTCACCAAACTTAATACACGGATATGAACTCGCAACTTGACATTCTTTCGAAGCTTGATAATCATTAGTTCGTATATTATTAGTGCGCGTAAATGGAAATGTATTAACTTAATATTACTAGCCAATGTTGACCCTGCAAAATAATACGCTAGTTGGAAAGTTTATTATGTAATCGGTTCAAATAGACAAGTTATTTCACTAAATTTTGAGATGTTCTCCCTTCCTTGGGGATACACTCAAGTGCCTCACTCTCTGTATTGACGCCTCCCCCAAAATTTAATAAAAATATGACTAGAGGGACGAACAACCTGAAAAGGGCCATCTGAACGGAGCATTGATAAACGATTTAAATTTATTACGGCAATACTGTAAATGTATTTAATATTTCAAATACTATAACAAATCAACAGTTTTCTATTGTACACGTCTGTAGAAAATTATAAACTACAATCTAAATATTCTGTTTAAAGTACCGGTACTGGATTTATAATCAAAGTTCCACCGTTCATTCTTATGGCAAATGTCTTATTTTAAAAGTTACCAGCTGGCGCAGACTAGCCGTACACTGTTTTCGCGAAGCAATGACGTGAGGCTAAGTTCACTTCTAGTGGACGTAAAATGTAACAGTCGTTTCTCTTCCTACCTTGTATGCTGGTTTTGATCACGTACTGCGGTAGAGGCAAACCTCTCAGAAGCCTGCTGTTTGACCTGAGGAAGTCTTCCCTTCATGGCGCTCGTTGACCGTTGTTAAGTGGACGCCTTTGCGTGGTAGTCTCGTAGTCCCTCGAAGTTACGCGACGTTCATGCAAACTTACCATATAATTTGCATGTAAATTCCGGTTACTGCGATTTCACCGGCATACCAACGCACTCGTTCATTATTGGGGTGACATCTAAAAACTGTATCGCCTTCACTACCATAATTCTGTGAGACGTATTAACCACTCCCCCCATTCTCTATCGAGGCAGTACGTCACGCACCACGGACTCTGCGAAACACGTGCATACGTCCCGGTCGGCTTCTGTTTCAAGACTCCGTTATTTTTCGTATCTTCCTGCCTTCGAAATCAGCTGTTACCTCGCTATAACGTCACACAACGCTCGCAACGCACATATTTTCTTTTGTCAGGTCTAATTCACTTGAAGTTTGCCAAATATACAATTTAGAGGTTTTCCGGTGTAATTATACGCTACATAATTATAAATAACACTATTATATAATGCTACACATTAAAATTATTTTCATAAAACTAGCTTATATAAATATTTAAAACGTGCTACGTAACCTAGTAACATTAGTATTACCAACTTACGGCAAAATTTACTAAAAATAACCGAGACAAACGGGGAACAAGAAATAAAAACCTTACAAAAATTACCGTTTGTCTCAATTTAAAGAAATGAACATCAGTTAAACGTCACGTTATGACACTTAGTCATACATTAATCTTGATTGTAGTGTATTTTCACTAAGTTAATAACGTCGTCCCTAATGGAATGTTACACCACATCAACACACTCAACTAACCCGAACTTTATGTAAGGAAATGGGACAATGTTACGCATGTTAATGAACTGACTTCTAATAGTAGTGTTAGAAATATCTTCTTAACCTAAATAACCTAATTAACTGGTATATCCTTACAGCTGTAAACACAAAGTATGTGCATATCTATTATCTTGCAATAATTAAAGACCTATATTTAATGAAAATTAAAACACTTTGGTCACGCCTACACATTATTACGTGAATCATCACATGTACCGGACGTAGACAACCATTAAGAAGCAACTATACAGGTAATACACTTCCTATTTGTGTTAAAATAGTTTTCTTGAAAAAATTTAAAATTAAGCGATAGTAAAGTCAGCTGTAATAAACGAAACGTTTTGATTTAAACAGTATACAAATCAGGTTTTTGATATCGTATTTTTCCGTTGTTATTATGAGGTTTAAGTACTGATGGCCACTGTACAGGAAAAATACATTTTTGACTAAAATTTACCCTACATGAAAGTGTAAAATACCGTCAAAATCTGAACAAGAGAAATCATTAAATATGGGTTTCTGTTACATTAACTTCAAATACTTAAATCGTGTTTTATGATACAAAAAGTATACTTCAGTTAGTGGAGAATAAAAATGTTTCAAATTGTCTTCTAGAATGCAAAAAACTAATTTTTATTTGCCTTCGTTGTGTGTTCTTCTGTTGCATGAATAATAATTTGGTTCTAACAAGCATAGCAACAGATAAGTAAGCCAGGAATAACATAAAGCTCACGAAACTACTAAGGTTTTTCAGTAAATGTCCAAAGATGAACTTTGATAAAAATAATCACTGTATGCCCCTTTAAAACAATGTAATCTTACGTTTGGCTTGCATGTATATTGTTTATAATTTATGCCGTACCAATTCAGATGAAACCATTTTGGTGTGGAATAAAGTTTTTCGTGCTTCACGTAAGAAATACAAAATCAATGTTTTGCCAAAAAAAATAATAAAATAACAATATTGGTGTTTAGTGCCAACAAATTTTAAACACTACAAAATATTCCGTTGAGGTAACCAAACAAATACGTAAATTTCGTTATAAATATCAGTACAATTTCACAATTCAGAGAGACTGAAAATAATTAATATTATGAATAAATGAATTATAAATATTTGGATGAATTGTCATTCAACTCGAAGAATATCGTTCTCCAAACTGCAAACATGATAACGTTTTTCACGGAATATAATTATCTTCGTACAAATATTATGGATTTTGTGTCAGTGTAAATGAACAATGAGATACATTCTGAAAAAGTTACATGAATTCGGAATAGAAACTTTAAAAATAAGAGTTTTAGTTTAATAACAAAGTGCCCAATACTTAACTAGGTTAATAGGTATACCATAACTTGAAAAATTATTAAATATATGTTGTTAAAATTGGTTTTATAGCGTTGACTTACTATTTAGTTTTATTAACTAGGTTAAAACCTTAATAAGTATCTGCCATAATTGTGTAAGATTTAGTTGGTACGGTTATAGTTAATTTGAAAAATACAAAATTCCAACATTGACACTTTCTCGTTTTCTACGGAACAAACAACCAAATAAATCAAAAGGAAACAAATAAATCTGTACAATTCTGGAATATTTAACTTGTAGAGAAAAAAAAACAGTTGTAGAGACCAAAAAAATAGAAACTACCAGCGTATCTAATAAGCCTTCATTCCTCAATGTGAGTACAAATTAACCCTGAAAGTTACAATCGTTTACTTACATCCAATAATATTAAACAATATTATTAATTTAGATATATGTTTAAACGTATATACAAAAGTTATATCAGCTTACTAAGACGCGTACACAATTCGATGAAATTGGGGGAACATGTTTTTGAGGGGTCTTTCAAGCATTGAAATAAAAATGGCCGGAAAATGTTACCAAAGGATGATCGAAATACATAAAAGTCCTGTCTGCTAAGTAGAACATGCGTACCAACATTAATGAAGTGCGGGAAAAATTTCCTCAAGTTATGATAAAATGTAAAAATGGTCGCCATTATAAAATGTTGAACAAATTTTTTAGCGAAATACACAATTTTCATGTCAGTATGCTAACTGGTATATGAGTACTAAGTTTAATGCAATTCGAAAAAGAATTCACTAGATACATAAAATTATCCTAAATATAAATAAGTTCCACTGGTTTTTAAATATTAACACAAAGTGAAAAAAAAAAAAAACGCAATCAAAAGTCAAGTCAAGTATACAAGTTGCAAATGTGATTCAGCATTATTAAAAATTGGAAGAATGCTTTCTCAAATATTTCAAACTAAGAAAAGACCGCATTTATTTCATTTAAACACAGCGCGAACAAAACATGCAAAGGAAAGTCAACTTACTAATTTGTATACGTACACAAAATTTTGTGAAATTCAAAATAATATTTCATAATATATGTAATATTATGCTTAAAGCATTAAAATGGCTGCCAATTCATAGACATACCGAAACAAACAAATTAAATTCAGTTTTGTATGCAATATATTTAAACTAAGTTCGTCCGATATGTAATACGACGCTAAAAATATATAAAATTGGCCGTCATTTAAAAATTATGTACACAGGATTAACGAAATTCACAAAGGTAAAGTCAACTTCGCATGCAGTATATGTGTACCAAGTTTGGTGGTAATCTTAAAAATATATCTTAATATCTATAGTACTACGCAAAAGCATAAGAAAGGGCGCCATTTTTAAAATATTAAATCAGGAGGAGCGAAATACATCAACGTCAAGCCAGCTTTATATGCAGTATATGTGTATACATTTTGATGAAATTCTAAAATACGGTTCCATTGATATCCAACTTGATCGAAAAATGTTAAAATTACCGCAAATGTGAAAATACCTACATGACATAAACGAATTATACATAAGTAGTCACATTACAAAGTACTATATGTGTACAAAGTTTGGTGAAATTCAGTGCAGTGGTTCAAAAAATATTAGTGGGGCGGGGTTGACACGCACACATTGACACACACAGACAGGAAGGTGATCTCATAAGTCAGCTTGTTTGCTTTGGAAAGTAGGCTAATAAGATGTAAAGTATATGTAAATTTGTTTTATATGTGCCAGTGTGCATATAACAGCAGTTTTTTTTGTGTATGTAAGGAACATTTTAACAAGTACCTTCATTATGAAGAGTAAGGATTTAATATAACATTCTGATTTTACTTGGTCCTGTTTATGTTCTTTAATCCTGAAAAATTGTTTAAATACACGTAGACTATGAGCTACAAAAACTCAGAATTAATTTAATACCAACAAACAATAACAGGAAGAATTACCAATAGATGCACACAAAAAGGTTTAACTGTACATGTCTTTCTTTTTAAGAATCTGATTGTTTTATTGTTTCGTACGAACATCTTTGTATAGTCTTATACGACTTCTCACTGGTCATGTCGTCGCACTGAATTTGTGTTGTGCTATAATCACCTTTGAAATTCTTCCTCTCACTCTTGTGAGTACAGAGGTAGTAACTTGTTTTGAATTCCTTCACGAGTATATGATAAAATGTATTTATTTGCAATTCAAACGAAGGTTGTTGGCGGAGAGCTTTCTGTGCAAGTTTGTTTTCCCAGTACACGCGGCGAAGCTGCATAAAGAGTTTATTTTAAATGCAGGAAATAACTCTCTGCGCTTACATTTACATCAGTTTCCTCAAATACGTAGATACTGTATATTCTCTCGTCATTCGGTACAAATTGAAAAGGTTTGTTAAAAAATAAACACTTTGTGAGCTGTGGTCTTTATGATTGTGGGCCTTTCGTGCTACATCATACACAAAACATTTTATTTATTACAATCAATAGAATTCCTTTTAAGTCAATTCAACATACACTAATTTAACAGTGTACAGAATATTTTATGTAGCTTGATCAGTTTTATTCTTGATTGACATTTCATCACTGACGCACTAAAATTGCACTGCGTGAACTTTAAATGGGCTGATACATTGTAAATACGTGAGGGGCAGAAGCTACGAAAGACATTGTTACCGAAGGATAACCAGCATAATTTTAACAAACAGAATTATCAGTAATTTTTGTTATGTTTCATGTTTCTTAACTGAATTTCATTTGTCTGTACTAAATTAAATTAAAACTGAATACAAGTATTATTTAAAACAATACATTTTATGTAATTGTATGTGATAACGAATATCATCGGTGTCAATTTGCACTAATTTATATATAATATTTTAGTTACGAAATAAACGACTTGTCAGATACCCGTGTATATAAATTGAAACACCGCTTATTTCTCCAACGTAAATGATTTTGGAATTTAATAATGTTTTTGTGAATTTTTTCGAACTACA
The DNA here is from genome assembly GCA_003012365.1 of Medauroidea extradentata. NCBI lineage: Eukaryota > Metazoa > Arthropoda > Insecta > Phasmatodea > Phasmatidae > Medauroidea > Medauroidea extradentata. The sequence continues at coordinate 112,976 of PNEQ01116602.1, read as the reverse complement.
AATTTATTCAACATATTTTATAGCTTCTGTAATAGTTTGTCAAACCTTGCCATACAAAATAAATTCAATTTTCCTCTTGATCTATCAAAACCGACTCACTTCAGTTAAATCTTGTGCTTCGGTATTTGTGCTCTGTTAATCCACCAAAAAACTCCAAATGGAAGTGAACTATTTTCTTTTATTTTTTAAAAAACAAGCAGCGAGTTAACTATTTGCCAGGCATATATAAATATAGCTTGTCGTTTATAAATACAATCGGATGCCAAACTAAGTACTTTATATTTTATTGTAGCAGGTGGGTTTATGAAATTAAGATTTGATGTCGCCGTGTAAACAGGAATTTGGATTTGTTCAGAGGGGACCATTTAGGCCGTTCATCTCCACAGTCGTCGAACTAACTTCAAGTACCGATCACAGACGTAATAACCTGACAGGTTCAAGATCGTGGAGAAAGCACGATAACAAGGTTAGGTACCTTCAGTGTTGGATTTATTAGACTACAAAACAAACCATTTTACTGGCATCATTCATTCAACTGAACTGCGGCTATATTATTGGGCATCCCTGCCTAGCCGCTACGCACTACGCAGTTCATAGTTTTTTGTTTAGCATCATTAACTACTTTAAGGCTTACCAAAATTGTTATTGAATTATAACATGTTTTTCATAAAAGTATTTCTGATTGGTCTAATTTATCAATAAATGCTTCCACGTCTGTAAGTATACAGGCTGTTACAAAAAGGTATGGCCAAACTTTCAGCAAACATTCCACACACACAAAGAAAGAAAATATGTGATATGGACATATGTTTGGAAACGCTTAATTACCATGGTAGAGCTCAAATGCGAAAATCCGGGGGGCGACACGACAGGGAATCTAACCCGGATCGCCTTGATGGGAGATGAGTGCTCAGGTCACTGCGCCAACCGCGGCCGCTGACAACTTGCATGTGTTAGTAAGAACATTGGTATAGGCAGTTTGGAATAAAGTGAGCACTCAAAAAAGCCCTGCTAAATTTTTACTTTCAGCTAATTTGTATTTTATCCGCGTGTAACGGCTAACCTCTCAGGACACGTCACTTGATGTTTGCGCATGTAAGGTTAATTGTGAAGTCAGTAGGAATCTATACAATTCGATTAAAATAGTTTATTACTTATATAAAATATGATTATGTCGATTTCGGTTGCTTTTATTTCAGTATGGTAGTACTTAAATAGGAAAATACTTGGAACTATATTGCGTAATTTCGCTGCCAACCACACAAGTAGTAAGACAATTATTGTTAATGGCGAATTATATGCGGTAACGGCTAGTGATATTTTTCAAAGATTAAATTTTTAGTGCTCACGTGTTCTCGAACAACCTATACAGTATATTATTTTTTGCTTTGCTTTCACATCTCTCTTACTAAATGATTCTGTGCTGCTTCAAAATACATTACTTTATTGAAGAAATATTTCATTAATATTTTCCTACGTAGGAAATTTTGTATAGGAGTTAGTATTAATTACAATGTATTAATTATAGCTTGTGGTATACTGAATTTTTATATTTTTTAAGGGTTTACCTTTGCGTTTAGTTTCTCTCTGTAACAAATTCTTTTTTAATACGTTAGATTCGAACCGAGCCAAGTCGAGGATCAGAAACGTGTCGTTTCTCTTGCTAGACTTGCGATGTTGTTCTCTGCATTCTTTAGTCGAAGTTAATTCTTTCTCCCAATTGTTTTGTAGAGTGCGCGTGTGCATGTGTCTGCAGTTCCTAAGCGGGATCATGCTTTCTGCGCGTGAATTCGTCAATTATCGTGCCGTTTGCTCACGCGATACGAACGTTTAGTCTGATTTTTTTATGATCTGCCTGCCCTCACTATGCAGGGTGTTCAGAAACGGGCGTATAACAAACACACCAAGCGAATCCTGCGCTATATTGAAGACGAAAATGTTGTTGGCAAAATGTAGTGGGACAAAAATTTATGCGCACAATGTGGCAATACAGCATGATGGTGAACATTCCCAATTGCACTCCACGTCCAGGTGTTATCTTATATGCGTTACGTCGAGTATACGTAGAATCATGTATAGACTGTTCGGAATTTGAACCTGCGCCCATCATATGACGGTCAGAACAGTAGCAGAAAGACAAGTAATATATCTGTGCAGCACAATTGGAATCTACACCGTGCTGTGTTGCAACATTGTGCTCGTAAAATGTCATCGTACAACACTGCGTCACAAAAATTTTCGTCTCAAATGTACCCCAAGATTCGCGTGATGTTACTACACGATAGTTTCTGGACAACCTCTATGGCGGTGCTGTTTGCAGTTGTTGCAGCCTTCTTTTGTTTTGCTTTCTGTCTCCCGTCTCCCTTTGATTTATCACTCTTGTTAAACACCTCGAGTGATGATGACGTATTGTGGTATTCGTGTCGTTCTGTTACGCGCAGCGATAATATTGCACTAAAAGTTTATTTCAATATAAAGTTACGTAGGTAGTAACATCGTGGAGTTAGTTTTCAAAACGTGTTCTTTTTATCTTACATTTTATTGTGTTGTTTTTTGTACTGCAGTGTAGTGTATTTTGTTTTTGTTCACAATTCTCTGGTAAGTTCCTTTCTGCTGAGAGTTTCTCGCCTTTTGTTACGTATATACATATCGTTGATTTCTTATGGCATTTGCAATTTCAATTGTTTACTCCCGTCTTATTTCTTACTATCGGAAAATTCCACCCGAGACAGTGCAGTTTATAACCTTATTTATCCCCTAGGTATAATAAACAAAACTTGCTGACTTAAGTACCAAGTTATTCTTTTCTTTTGTCACTGCGTCCTACAATTATTTATGAATTCTATTGTGTATTAATTAATATTATGTTTTTTTTAACCAAAAACGCTACATTTCTTATGATACAATGGAAAATTTGTTATTTCATATAAAATTGATTGTACGTTGTCGAGTGAAAAGAAGGTAAATAGGCTAAACGAAATAGTAAGTAGCTATGCATAATAAAAAAAAATATTGCGTTACACGTCTAACGTGTTATTATTATTATTTAACTTTTAGCATATAGGCCTAAGTAGTATCAGATTCACATTTGAAAGCACAATTTTAGTAAATTTCAACCACCTGTTTCAGCTCAGTTTATACCGTCTATCCTGATTTTTCTTTTTCTTTTTAAAGCTGCCGGGCGACCAAAATAACGAGATTTCTGAAGTATTATATTCACTTGTGGTTGGTATGTGCATCCAGTCCATGACAGCAAGTCTCTGCGGGATAAATTCCAGCAAGGTTGTGCTGGACTGCATATGGCTGGTGAGCGGATACGTTTATCGTCAGGCGAGCCCGTGAACGCCATCCAAAGATATCACGTCGGCGAATCGATACCGACGTTTAAGCGCGGTGAAGGGTGAAAGGGAGAGAAAAATTATGGACTTCGCAGACACGCCTGGCTTGTGTTAAGGTTGAAGAAGAAAGGCAGAGGAAACTTCCCGTCATCCAGCTTAGAATAAACTCCAGAATTTTAGAGATGAACATCACAGGCGTGTTCGCATATCGATGGCCCAGTTCAAAAGGAAAATAACTCAAAATATTGCATTTTTAGGTTTGGCTCATCAGCATGCAGACAGAACTGCGATCTACTTAGTTGAAAAGCAAATCTAAACATAATTTAACTGTTTTAATAACGTGGCACTTTTTCTGATTGCCAGTGAATAGCTAGAAATTGGATTCCTTTTATTTAAAGTGTGATAATTTAAGCAAAGGCAGATTATAACATGTTAAGCACCTTAATAGTAGCCTTTGTACTTTTACTTCAAATTAACACCAACCAAATATGTTAATGAACAGGATTTTGGTGAAACGGAAATCTTTATGTATGCATTAGACTCAAAACTGGGAATTTTGAATACTTTCCCTTTTGAACTAGGCCATCGATATATTTTACCTCTTTTTGGTTTTAAGAACCTTGATATCAAGAACCCAACTAATACGTCTGATTATTGAGGTTTCCATTAGTTGCTAATTCTACTCATAACTATCTGTGAAGAGACTGGTTTGGCTACTGTGAATAATTTTAAGAAGACGTATCTAACAACGTAATAAACTTTATATCTTCTTTATTAAAACAAATAACTTTATCAAAGTGTCAACGTCTCATACAGCAGGAAGTTTGAATATCTTGGCGTTATCGAGAGTATTAGCAATAAAATCATAAACACTCCGTTACATTAAATTAGACATACACACATATACCTTACCAAGGACTCGAATCTCTAACCTCATTTACAACACACGCACAAACAAAAAACTAAGCTGATATGAATTAGGATGACAGTTTAGAATGAAAAGTATTTGTTTCATACTATAGGAAATTATGTCATACATTCGGAAACAATCAACTGATTCTCACGAATTTCGCAAAGGTTGCACGATGTTATGTCACATAAATGCCCTAAAAAATACATTTCTGAAATAATGCAGAAATGTTACAATGTTTCAATTATATTTCTGAAACAAAAACTGAAACATTTTGAGCTATGTGGGTATACGTGTAGTGAAAAAAGTCAGATACGTTGTTTAAATATCTCTGAAATGTCAATGATTTATTATTGTGTAATGAATTTAAAAAAAACACATTTTTAAATAATCCAACTAATATCAAAAGACAATGAGTTGTTGATAATTTAACTGTACACGAAATTACTTTCAAAACGGATGTAAATTTTAGTTTATTAATTTTTTTTTTCAAAATGCGTCTTCAGAAAAACTTGCTGCAACTTAGAAAATGTGAGCATAAATTTAAATATTATAGGTAAAATATGTCGTAAAAATTAATGGTGGATGAAACTTCGCAATAAGTTTGTCTGAAAATATCTGCTGTGTTATTCTGTGTCTCCATCGTTGTTTCTTCTTGTCTTGTGTCTGTTACGTAACATTATTTTCGTCTCAGGAAATTCTCTGTGCTGACATAGTTTTGGCGTATTTATTTTTCTCAGTTTACTTCCTTATTTCACCTCTATTATTTGTTTTTAAAATAGTTTTTCTCTTTAATTTGTATATATATATATATATATATATATATATATATATATATATATATATATATATATATATATATATTTGGTATTTAACACAATTACTTTCGGGTTGTTTTGCGTTTCATTTTTATTAGTATATGTGCTGACTGGCCAAATCGGCTTGTTTTTGTTTATTTATTGGTATTTCTTGACTCGGTTTGTTCACTGAGACAACATAGTTCTACAACGACGTATGTACAAAGCATTCTACTTAACTATTTACCACATAGCAAGAATTGTTGAAATACACTACTTTTTTTCTGTGTGTAAAATGTGTAAATAAAATTTATCACATTTCTAAAAATCACCGACAGATACAGGAAGGTGTGATGAAATGTCAGTAGGAAATGAACCAGACACTTGTATCTAAATACAATATGTGAAAAAATGCGAGCGTACTGGAATTAAATTTATAATTATGTATTTTTCTGCATGTAGAACAATATGTAAAATTTCTTTTTTGCACCACACTGCAAACAAACTTTTTTTTTTTGTTATCGTGTTCTGCAACGTGTGTTATAGGTTTTATAGTACTTTCCATAGTAATGAAAGTGGAGATGGCCAGCCTCTAATTGAATACAAGTTTTTGCTGTCTCGTATAGCTGGCGGTGACACATTCAGCAGTATATTTAAAAAAATACAATATGATCTTTGAGAGAACTGTGCAATAGGAGTGCATGACTGGATTTAGTTGCGTGGACATACTCCATTGCGAAATAAATGACTGTCAAAAGAAAACTAAAAAAAAACATTACATAAATAAGCAGAGTATGCTTTAGTCAACAGAATATATACACAACATAAAAATCCAAAAATGGATTTTCCAGTCTCCTCATCAGTCCCACTCGTGATCCTAAACCCTGTGTGTCTAAATGATGATGAGAACGAATTCCAGTTCTCTAAACATCGTTGTACTGACTGTCTGGAAAACTACTGTGTATTGTTTCGTCTCATCGTTTGTGTCGCTTGTTGTTTTTTTTTATTTCAGTTTGTGTCTGATATATTTGTGTTTTGTTTCGTCTCATCGTTTTTTCGTTTGTCGCATTTCTGTTAGTGTCTGATAACTACTGTGTTTTTGTTTCGCCTCATCGTTGAGTCGCATGTTAACTTATATTTCCTTTTATGAATTGTGTTATTCAATTTGTTATCTGTTTGTTCCTTGTTTTTTTACCCGATTCCATTTTTGGAATTTAATTTTGTGTATGTATCCTGTTGACTAAAGCATGCTCTGCTTATTTATTTTTTTCGTCTTATTTTTAGTTTTTTTTACAGTCATTTATTTTGCTATGGAGTGTGTCCACGCAACTAAATTTAACAAAAACAATTGGTCCGCTTGTAGCAATTGTGTTTTAGCTTATACGCTTAGCGTCATCCGTGGGACGTCACACTGTCTTTATGAGCACGTGGCTGTACGCTGGATCCACAGTCTAACCGTTGCTGAAGGACACTAAATAACGTAGTGCAAACAACGTGTACCTCATAGTCAGTACATAGGCAGTATAGATTGTTTGAACTCGCAATAAATACTGTGCCATACGAACTGTTCGAAATTCAGCTCAACAGATGCAATACATGCAACTCGTCTTCGCTTTTACTTTGGAAGTCCTGGTCGCACAGTGCTACGTGTGTCCACATCACGTGTGAGGTGTGATGTCTAGGTCGCAGGCAAAACGCGTGATCTGTTTAGAACACTAAATATCAATTTCTTGAGAGACATGCTGAGTAATAATAACAATGCATGTCAAAAGCATTCACTACTTTGCCCTTACTGCTTATGTACTGATAGTGGTACTTCTGCAGAAAACAGGGAGTGTCCACCATAGCTTATGCTGCAGATCCAGCAGTTAAACACTCATATTATGTAGTGTTGCCTAGATATGCTTACTAGGAATTGTTCCACGGTGCAGAACCCTCGTGAGTTTTTTTTTTTTTAACGAATACGGTGGCTGGAAATACACTAATAAAACAACACCTAAGATTGTTACTTAATTGTCACTGCTAATTAAACCGCCATCAAAAGTTCCACTATCAAGAATGTACACAAATTTTATCCAATAAGACGGAGGTCACCTTATCAAGTTTCATTGCCGTAAAATTTATTAACAAGATGACAGAAAACTGTGATCAGAGTGTAATCGTTAAATACCATTTACCCAAGGTAAAGTATATATTGATAATTTAGGTCGCCTATTCTCTTCATATAGAATACCTATTTACGTTCTGCTATATTTCCCGTAAGATCTTACTTCCTATTATTAAAACTATTTAATGAATCGCGTAGCAAAATATCCACAGGCTTTTATCAGCTTTTTACTCCACTTTCCTCAATTTTCTTTTTTGTAATCATTAGTTACCAAAAGTTGTTTATACCTGTGTAAGCGTTTTGTATATTAATTTCAATTTAAAATGGGGTATTTAACAGCAAGGTTACTATTACATTAAAACCATTAATAATTTAACTGTATTAGTGTGCTTTAGTTGTCGAAATATGTGACCTATTTTATCTATCACTGTTGACAGTATATGTTTTAAGCAATACTTATGATCAGAAAAGGAGCATCTTCGCTACTACTTAGTAGGATATGTATAAAATTATATTTAATCTGTTACGTATACGAACATTTACACATGATTCCAAACGAAAGTCAGCATGTAACTGTCGGTAATGTCACCTAAAACCAATGTAGTTGAATTTTAGAGTAAACCAACTTCACTATGGTTATGCGGTTTTTTTTATCCTAGCGTATGCAACAAGCTGTATATTTTACTAAACAAAGCAAGCAACCGTGATTTTAACAGTTTTTTATATTAAAAACATATATTTTTGCTTTATGTAAAAATATATCTCCACCTTTTCTTTGTAATGTTTTAGTTACAGAATTTATTCTACACAAAGTTTCATTTTAGAAGCACACATTAAAGAGCAATTTATCTTTTTTGTGACGTATTTTTCAGCGAAAATTTGCTATCTATGTGATTATTTCGCAAATCAGACAATTCGTAAAGTTTTTAACCATTGTATTTCAAAAGTTAAACAGTATCGTTTCCATGATAAAATCATTTTCAAACAATCTATATTTTGTATAAGTTCTAAATTACTGTTAAATAGTTATTTGGTGAAAAAATTCTCTGAGCTTGTAACACGCGCACTACTTCGTTATTTTATTCAGTATTTTCCGAATGAGAGCTTTGCTTTTTACGTTGTTTCTTGTCGTAGCTGCCATTCCACTGTTCCATTTCATGCACCAACGACCTGTCGCTGTTTCTTGTTTCCGTTCCCTCTGAATTCGCAGCCAACGGAAAGCACGCTACATACTTCATTCCTTCACCTCTCACATGACTTATCTACTATATACGTAGGACGTACTCATTCTGTAGTGCCACACAGAATATGTCACGGATTGTTACACCATTTTAAAGACACACAGAACACCTATTTGTGGTATGAAACGGCAGGTTCGAAAAGATTTTTCTTGTTTTTATACTGCTAAATGGTGCGCACTTCACGCCACTTTGGTGTGATAAATCGGTAAAATTATCGTCATTATAATCGCGCTGTAATTCAGTTTATACGTAAGAGTTGTAAAACCTTTCAACGCTCACCTATACATACTTATTACAACATTAGCACGTTTTGTTTGATTGAAAACGTGATCTGAATTTATATGCATATAATAACTCATAGTGGAAATTATCGAACTAAACAACACATTTGGTTCTTTGAGCAAACAATTGATATGGACAGATTTTATTTGACTGAAGAGCTCAGGACTCCTAGCAGGTAGCATCATAATGCATTTTATAACACTTAAAAAACCTAAAAATAAGACTTTTTTAACGGAATTATTTATTTCAAGATTTAAAGCCAACAAAAAACGTTTTATAAAAATGAAAATAAATATGGCAAAAGTTGCGTTCGTGGTGGGCCTACTTGAAGTACTTTTAAAAAATTTTACCGAATTTTCTGAGAACAATTTCAAATAGGAATGTGAAAAAATTAGTTAACAGTAATGTCTTAAGACGTGACAATGGACGTATGCATAATCCAACGTGAATAATAATAAATATATGACATATATTTCAGAAATGTTGGATTTAGTATGATTTTGATTGTTATATGACTGTATAGTAAAATTTTATTGTATTAAAGTGTTGCAACTGAGAAAATGTCTCCACTAAGTTCTTACTACAACATAACGCTAGAAACCTACGTTATTTCCTTTCTGTTGCAAACATATTTTTTTTTTTCAAATAAAAAATAAACAGTTTATCCGTCGCATGTCGTTTGTTTGTCAGAACACGTGTTTAGAAATGATTTGTCAATTGCACACCATCTTACAAAACATATATATTTTATACAACTTTTTAAAATATTTTTAACACCCGACGCAAAAAGAAGGGTTTTATAAGTTTGACGTGTCTGTCTGTGTGTCAGTCTGTGGCATCGTAGCTCGTAAACGAATTAACCGATTTTTATGTTTTTTTGTTTAAATGCTGACTAGATCGAGAGTGTTCTTAGCTATGATTCAAGGAAATCTGTTCAGCCGTTTAAAGATCATCATCTCTTTTCTAGTTTTTTTTGTAGTGAATGTGAGCAATTCTACTGGTCTGATCTATTTGAAGTTTAGTATCCTGTGAGTCATGAGTCTGAGGTTTTTCACATTTTTAATTAAAGTCTTAACTCGTAACTATCATCTTTCTTATATTATGATACTTGGAGTTCGAAAAATTCTTCACTCAAAAGCAACAGCATAATTTACTAGCAAGCCTATATGTGCTGCAAAATTGGAAACATTTACTATTTTCTCTGGCAAGTTTCAACATTGGAAAAACTAATTTTTGGACACAGCGTTATTAATATGTTGTTTTGCACAACATCTAGATTAACTGAATGCAAATGTTCTGGTATACTGATATAGAGGTTTTTCTCTGTTATAGTATGGTAAAAATAATGTTATAATTTTTTTAGTAAGCGTAAGACTATTTTTTTTTTTTTTTTAGTATTTACCCTCGTAAACTATTATTTGAGTAAATTAAATAAAAACATAGGAAAGATAACGCTCTCATAAGTGTGCCTGCAAACACGTCTTCCCGCTTCTTAATGAATTTGTTACATTTCTCCTCCACATAAGGTTTTTCTTTTGTATAGGTTTCTATAAATGCGAACGTTATTTTTAGATTAAATCCTTAACAATTGAAAAGAACTCGTGCACGTAATAGCTTGTCTTCCTTGTTATTCTAGCTGTGCTATTTCTAAGGATTGTAGCTATTTATAGTAAATGTGATTTAGGAATCGAGACAGAGAGAGAGAGAGAGATAGCATGACAGCCTGTTTGCGTGGAAGGAAATATATTACAAAATATTCTCAGACGCTTTGACGCAATATCTGAGAGGCTTCGTATGGTACGTCTTAAAGTTCTGTGGGTTCAGTACAACAAACGCACGTTTTAAAGGTAATTATGTTATCGTCAGCTAAAATGTATTATTATTCGTCTGGGATGCGATGTACAAAAATGAACTAGAATAAAACTCACGTGTTTCTTGCATCCCAGATCATACAGTAGAAAATGGGGATCGGTGTATAATGTAATTTTTCCTCACATTAGTGGAATATCAGCAGTGTATAAATAATTCTCGATTGACAGGGATTCGTCGCTACGGTAAAAGTAGTTAAGTTTTGGGTACTTCGTGTGGTTATCGTACAAAATATATAGAAATAGTAGGGCTAAAGTAGGCCTATTAATTACATGTAGCCGGGGACAACCAACAATGCCGCTGCATACTGCACGACATAACGAAGGCTAAGGCAATCTATTCGCAACAAACTGAGATTATTGCTGGCATTGAGTGTTGTCTTACTCCATGAGAATGCCCTACCTCATAGTTCTGTCAACACCCAAGAGCTGCTTGCGGTGTTCCGAAAGGAAGTGTATGATCACTCTTCTTGCAGCCCAGATTTGGTGCCGTGTAACTTCCACCTTTACTCGACATTTAAAAAGTGGCTGGGAGGACGACGCTTCTACATCAATACCAACTGCGGGACACTGTGACAACGTGGTTCAATAGACAGTTGGCAACGTTCTATGCAGAGGATATTATAAAGCTGGTACACGGGTAGAAGTGTCTCAATCTGCGTGGTAATTATCTTCAATAGCAGCTGAAAAATGTAGGTTACATACTTGCAAATAAAGTAATATTAAAATTAATTTCCGTAAATACATCCTATCGTAGGTAAAAAATCCCTCGTTTATAGGCACATGCATCACATTTTATGTGTAGATAATAATTATAATATTACAATATAGTAATAATGGTAGTAACACGTTACATAAATATCACATATCCTCAGAAATATGTAGACTACTACGGAAATAGCATATATCCGCAACAATAAGTAGAGTACTACAAAAATAACACATGTCCGCATAATGGTGCAGGTTGCTACGAAAATAACACATATCTGCATAAAGTATAGGCTAATACGATGATATCACATATCTGCATAAAGATTTACGCTACTACGAAAATTACACATATCTGAATAAAGATGTAGGACGCTACGAAAATAACACACACATCATCCGCAGAAAGGTGTCTTTACTAGAACATGACATTTTCGACATATGTAAGAGACATTTAACGTACTTTAAAAAAATTAGGCTTACTATATATTTAATCACACGCGTACATATTTCGAGAAATACGACGAAGAATGTACGACTTCATGATGAAATACGTTTTTTTAACGTAGAAATTATGGCAGAGTTTATTAAGCCACTGCAAACAAAGCAAAAGTTTATGATGTTATGTGAAACAGACGAAAAAGATAATTTGAAACAAAACAGGTGTTTCTTTATTTACCGTAATTGAAGTTTTTTTATGAAAAATAGTTTTTAAGAAAATAATTTGTATATAATCGTGAATGTTTTTGCAGATAAACTCTTGCATAAAAAGTTATTTCAGCATGTTTAACAAAGCATATTATATACGTGAAAACTCAAAGACATGCCACTAGTTACATTCAACATCCGTTTCGCAAAGATTTTTTTTATTACTTTCTTATAAGTACATCAATTTCGTTACAATGGCTCATACGGCACACATATTTACTCGATGTTTGCTTAATGACTTTTCATCACCATATTCGTAGTTCTCTGCACCGGATCTGCAGGGTTGAAAAAGTATTGTAGAAGATGATTTTCTTAGCTACACATGAGTACTGTTAACTTGGGTATTGGTCGGTTATAGCACCAAATAAAACTCTTTTTCAGAGGAAATTCAGTATAATCGAGTAACGAGCAATATCCGCTAGTTTAAAACTTAAACTATGATAGAACACATCTGGCTCATCCGAAACGCTTTATAACTTCAAATTCAATTTTTTTGGTTATTTTATCGGCCATACCTAACCACGAAGAGGTTTCTGGCAGTAATGTTTTCCAGAAAAATTATTTTGAATTTTTAGCTAACCATTGCCATCATCATTCATAGATAACAGACTTTATTATTAATCATATTTGCGTATGAAACACACTTTTAAATTTATTGAAATACTAATATTCCACAAAAAGCTTTAAAACGAATTTGTGTGTATAACATTGCACAAATATATAAATACATCTTAACGAGATAAAAAAGACTGATTATCGAATGCGTGGCTATGCACAATCTAAATCTGCTCTTGCATATTTCAGTTTTATTTCAACATATTAACCTACGGAAACCTTTTAGTTTATTTCCGTTTGCATTATAGTACAACTAATGCCCCCATATAAGATATATTTTGAGTAAAAATATTTCGCAGTGAACTGAAATAACATACACTATTTTTGTCACATCAAAATGTCACGCGTTACAAACTTCATTGCGCATTTTATAAAAAAATTCATTTTTAGCATGAGTATAAACATTTTGAAAATAAATACAATTTTATACTGATATAATGGTAAAAGACTTATGTTTACTAAAACTCTTTTCACAAAATTTAAATACGACTAATTTTTCGTCGGAAATTGTTGACACTTTTGTAATTACGTATCTACACGTGAAATCAGCCAACCAAGTATATATAAATACATTCTGTTATTGGTAAACTGCATTAATCATTACAACTGTTGCATTCATAGAATTAAACACAATAATCTTCGGTAGCAAACTTCACCCCTGTATAATAATAATTTAGTATACCACACTTGCTAAATTAAAACCACGACGCAAGGTTTTTATTTGTATCTGGAACAACGAAGATTAGTTTTAATATTGTGATACTCACTAACTTACTGCGATGAACTCATAGTTTTCATTGAAAGCTCGTAAGAAAGTGTCACAATAACGTAACGTTAGTAATAATTTGTACGTACGCGTGTGAGTATTAAAGTAAAACCCTTATTTGCACATAACGTTACTGCAAATATTAATTTTGTCTAGCAGCAGAATTAGGTTAGCTTACAAACTAAACTTAACAGTGATTGAATGTTATTTCTTTCTCACATTAAGTAAGTTTTATTGAACAACTTCTCGGCGTAGATGATACTTTCACGGAAATGTTCTTTTAAATCAATCGATTAGGGTTAGTTATTATAACTAATTTAAACACGTTTCCATTCTGTACACATATCTTGTTAACAAGGAAATTTTCAAGTGCCAACCGTGAAACACTAAGGTTTCCATAATTTTTACTTCTACTTCTAGAGAATGTTTAATTTTTCTTATACGAGACTTCCAAGTTTTTTCTGAATTTTCAAAAAGTAAAGTATTGAAAGTCTTCTAATCTATCATTAAAAGTTTTCTGTGTTCACTCATGCGTAACTTGTCTGTTTACCCGAAACCGAATATCTTGCTTTATCCGATTTTCCCGTTTGACGAACGCAGGTAGAGGAAGGAACTGTTAAACTCTTTAATCTCATGCCATACTTTTTTAATTTCCGGTAAGAAATCGAATAAGTTTAACGTTTTTGTATAAAAAATTGGTTCGAAAGGTTATTTGACAGGTACTCTAAATAGTCGTATGTCTCAAAATGTCTTCAAACTTATGTCAACACCAGGTGATGCACATGAAACGAGAGAGTGACTGTAAGTTGTCTTTGCAGAGTATCGTACACTTTAGAAATTTAAGCCAAATTGATTGAATAAATGTGTGAAAACATTACATCACACTATTTTCGCTCGACATTTGTGTAAGTAATAAATGAGCGATACGCTTCATTAAAATATTTTTATTACTATTAACAAAACGTCAAAAACTTGCAAGACTGGCATATTTCCTGAGATGGTATCTTGCCCCTTGTTACCTTATATCTTGCTTAAAGTATAATTATTTTTGTGGTATTATGAACGTATGTTTTAGAGTAATATAGTATAGTACAATAACACACGTAAAATACATAATTGTTAAAGAGCTTTTTTTTGTGTTTGAGCAAATCTTTGATTTTTATCGCAGACGTCCATAAGACGTTCTGTATTGGTTTATGGCTGTTGTTTTTACCTCGAAAGGAGGGACGCATACACTTACGTTTTAATTAAGTTTTAAATAGCTAAACAAGCTTTTTCCATTTTACAAAGAAATATATGTTTGCTTTATTCTACTGTATCATAAACTGGGAATACAACATACACACATAAAATATTATTGTAGTGCGTGTGTCAGACCGTCCTGTGCTAATTGCTATAAATATACCAGAACCAAAAATGCATTATGTTTACCTATAACTAAGAAATTGACCGGCATACATAAACCGTAATACGGTTTTATATAAGCAAGTTCAATGTTTCTCCGATGTTCCAAATATCCCCCAGCCTGGGTAATTTATATTCTGCGAATAAGTAAGTTCGTCCGTTTAACTCTTTCCTCCATTGCTATGTGCTTGGATATCCATTGTGATAGTTTGAAGAATTTAAATTCTGAGGCAAAGTCAAAGCATTTGTAGTTACGTATTTAAATTTATGGCCAAAGCTTCATTTTTAGCTTGCTTACTGATATATATTACCGTCGAAACCATTCACTGATATTTAGGATAGCGTATTGTATTAATATTCCAAACCATATTTTAATACGTATATATCCGGCATAGAAACAGTAAGTATTATTAAAAATCTAAAAAAACTTTTTTTTATATTTTCTGGGGTCAGCGAGTGTTTCTAGTTTACTTTAATATGTAGCATGCATTATACTCATGTATTTGTCGTTCGATTACATGCAAGAATGATGAATGTAATGTATTCTGAGTTAAAACTGAATATAAATATTCTAGTAACTTATCTGGAAAACGTACGCAATACATCTCCTGACAGGATAGCTCCTGCAAGCTACAAAACATACACGGGATTTTACCAGTGCCGTAGAACTCCTTCGACATTTGAGAGCTTGTTAGTAAGGCACACTTATGTTTGTCCTGAAATAGACTCCGAGTGAATTTCAAGTGGTTTAATGTATGAATAACCAAAGATGTGCGATGAAAATAAAACACATCCCTTTCCATAGCCAGACCTCGCCAGATTCAAACGAAATACAAAACAATTGTATACGCCATCCTGTACAGGATGTCCAGAAACAACTGCATAATTAGCACACCACGCGAATCCTGAGCTAAACTGAAGATGAAAATGTAAGTATCAAATTGTTTTACTTGGAAATTTTACGTTCACAACTAGGCAACATTGCATGGAGAAAATCCCCTCTTGCGATCCACGTCCTGGTAATATTTTACGTATGTTACGTCAAGTAAACGCAGAAACGTGTTTGGAATACACAGGATTTTAACCTGCTATAACGAGTGTCACTTATGTATTCATGAGATTTTTAAATGTCTGTTGCAATGGGAGTTTACAATTAAAGTTTCTTGGATTGTGGACATACATATATTAATAAAAACCCCATTGGAATAAACATTTAAAAATCTCATCAATGCCCGGTATGGACCCGGTATGCATCTATCGGTAAGACAGCTGGAAAAGACTATGATTCTTCTTGCACAATAACATGAGCAATGGCGTATGTCCACAATCCAATAAAATTTAATTCCAAACTCCCATTGCAACACACATTTAAAAATCTCATAAATGTCCGGTGTGTACCCGGTATGCATTTATCAGTAAGACAGCTGGAAAAGAATATGATTCTTCTTGCACAACACATGAGCAATGGCTTATGTCCACAATCCCATAAAATTTAATTATGTATTCATGTAGCATGTGTATTTCAGTGGTTGGAGTTTTGGTTTTTCACATGTACTATGAGAAAGAGATAGAAAGAGATTTCCGTGTAGACAGAGAAATAGTGTGTTAGTGTCTCTGTCTAGTCTGGTCACGGGGCGTTCCCCCTCCACGAGCCAGTTCAGGACAGCGTGGTGTGCACTCAGCACTACTGTGGTGCGCACGATACTGATTTTTGCACACGGCCGTGATTGTAATGTCGTATGCACTGACTTGAAGGAGAGTATAAATAAAGACAACGAGAGCTGCTAAGAACTCCCTCTGGTCTCGTCCTCCGTGGGGTAAGCATCGCTCTCTCGCGGTGCTGTGCACCGGGATTTGCCGCTCCTATATAAGCAGCGAAGTTGTGTAGATCGTGAGGAGCGATGTGCTCACGTGGAAAAGGAAGGTAGAGACCATCTGCTATAGAGCACGTTCAATTGGTGGCGGATATGGGAACACCATGCTGTGGTGTTGCTGGGAATAATCAAATTCCAGCTCGTGGACCAACTGGCCAGCGCTTGCGCTGTCGGACGTCGGTGCCGTAGGCTGAGATACTCGTAAGAAGATTGGCAAGCAACTGGAAGCTGTCCGTCGGCGAAGGTTGGCGGGGGACCGAGGTGCTGAAACAGGCGAAGTGTGCGAACCGCCCTCTGGAACTTGCAAGCAGTGTAGAGCTGCTTACATGGGGAACTGGAATGCGTCGGAATTTGGACGCCGAGGCAGCTAAGTCCTTGTCAGGGTCCTGCCTGGCTAGTAGTGGTAGCTTCGGGATGTCGCGCCTGAAACCATTCCGAAGATTTTGGATGATGTATAGGGATTGGGATCCCTTTCAGCCACCCAGACGTGAAAGGTACAGCTGCTAACACTGAAGAAGGAAGACTGCGACGGCGGAAAGTTGAGTCCTTCAGCCTGGGGTGGCCTCTGGCCGACACTGCAGAGCGTGAGCTTGCTTGTGCACGGGAGTATGGGCGATGGCCGCCAGGAGCGCTCAGGCTCCTAGCACAAAGCTCTCTGAACAGCACCCTATTCTCATTGGCTGTGGCCGCCAGCCAATGAAAACTCAATAACCCCTGCTACACATCTTTCCTTGCAAATTCGGAAATGGATTGTTAGTTAAATATCCTACTTTCTCCACGTCCTAACCTTAATGATTGTGGTTTTTACCCTGCGCGCTCTGTCGCATGGCTTTTCCAGTACCCAACTCTACTTGTACTGGTTTACTGTGCTCTTGTAATCGCAGCCATGCCTCCAGACATCCGTGCTCAGCCTACGAGGCCCGTGACCTCCTATCACCTTTCATGCTACCCAATGTGTATATGGCTCTACCTTGAGACGCACTCAATCTCTCCTCGCGTATTTATTAGCTACTAATACATGCCGGAGTACCCATAGACTGAGACAGGGTATATGCTGGCGTAGCGGGATATGGGGGCTCGCAAGATAAAAAAAATTGCTAAGTACTCATCGTTGTCCGGCTGTGTCCGAGACGTTTGACCCCTAAGGTCATCGCTGTAACGCAGCCCATGTCCACTTAAGCATTTACCTACTAGGGGGAGCTCCTGTATCGGACCCCAGCAGAGGTGTGACTGTTTCGTAAGTATGTACTTGTAGAGGGATTACCTGTATCGCTCTCTAGCAAAAGTACGACTTTGATAGCGTGGACAACTCCCGGGCACAATATGAAGTCTGTGACAAGTCATAAGGTAATAAATTGTAAGTGTACCACAAGTGTATCTAGAGGAACATAATAAATGTGCTAACCTATGAATTAACTGCATATTAAGTATCGTCCCTTAATTGCCACTGCAACTTACGCGTGCCTATCCCGGGGTAATCCTTGTGCATCGCAACCGCTCGAGATGCTATACTGCACCCATAATGCGAGTAGTATTCGGGAAATAAGTTTCTTTTTTCCAAGAGGAAACTTATTGACAAACAAAATACGCCATGGTATCATCAACTGTACACATTTCACTATCATTTGATATAGTCGCCACTGACATTGCGACATTTGTCATAGCGATGGGACAGATAGGATCACCCGGCCTACAACCCTTATTTTGCCCCATAAGATTGTCACGTTCCCTGCATTGGAAGACGCTCTTTCGGGACGTCACTTCTACAATAATACTGAGGTGGAGCAGGCTGTGCGACAATCCCTTGCATCGAAGGGCACAGAATTTTAACACAGTGGTTTCTTCAAACTGATTGAACGTTGTGACAAATGTATCAATGTTGGTGGCGACTATGTCGAAAAATAGTGAAAGATGTAAAGTTAATGATATCGTGGTGGATTTTGTTTTGTAATAAAGTTTCCGTGAGAAAAAAAAACATTATTTACTTTCTGAACAGCTATCGTATGTATGTCAGAACAGTTGTAGTAAGATGAGTGAGATATATGTGGAGTGCAAAAGGGAACTAATTACAGAGTTATGTTGCAACATTATGCGCTTTAAATGTCTTCGTACACATTTTGCCACCAACACTTTCGTCACCAATTCAGTTGTGTTCGGGTAAAGTGGTATAAGTATAGACAGGAAATTTTCGCGAATATAATTTTGCAACAAATTGTTTGGACGCCCCTTTGCGCATCTGCAACACTGATTCATGGTTATTATGCAGCGTGTGTTTGTGCACATGCGTCGCCCAATCGACTAAGCAAATCAGGTTTAAGTTAATGTGACACAACACGTCTCTGATTAGCGGTTAGAAATCAAGACGCCTCAGAGTATAAACATCCAATCACTGACCGTGAAGCATAGCTGCAGTTGTGCACGGAATTTATTAAAACAATGTGTTGCAAATTCTTTTTGCGAAAATTTCTGGTCTATACTTACACCACTTTACCCGAACACCACTGAACTTTGCCCAAAAATTGCGCGATGAACTTAATATGCAGTTGTTTCTGGACATCCTATACGTGGGTATTTAATTGGAGGTACGGAATTCGTAGAATATTTCCTCATCGATATGTACGCTGCAGTGAATATGAGCTGCACCACAGTTTTCGTTTCACAATTAATTTGTAAGGAAGTACTCTATTTAACTTCTCAGAGACTATTATAATGCCTATCATTTTGAACGTATCTCACCATTTATTATTAGACCCGAAAAAAAAAAAAGAATTTTGTATTTTCTAGCCCTAATTTACATAAATATCATTCTTAATTATTTACTCGGGAGCAAAACATACTATCGTCCAGTGCTATACAAATATACGTCTGGTAATAGAATATCTACTCGGCAAAAAAATCCCATCGAATTATATTAAGTAGTTTAGATTTTATCAACGACTGATTATTAGTCGTTTGCTCGACATCTTACGTTTACATACACCTTAACCATCACTGCTTTGCTCACACTGTCCCGATTAACAAAAAAAAAAAATAGTCGAGGAGGCACATTATTTACATGTAGAGTTCGTAAACGTTTTAAGCTGAAATATGTAAATTTAAAAGGTAACAATTGAAAATGAAATATTCCTAGAAAAAACAGTTTTAGAATATTTTGGTGCCTGCTCAAGAAACTTACGAAATAGTTTATGACATGTACTACACTTAAAAAATGTTCTGTGGTCATCACGAAATATTTTGACATTATGAACCTCACCAAATAATTGGTATTGATCACAAGATTATTTTGCTGCGCCCAGTAAAGTTTTGCAGTAGCCTACAAAAACAGATTTTATGTTTTTAAGATAATATTGTTTAATCTTATTTATAAGTTTATTATCATGCATTTTTGGGTGTGATTTATTTTATATTTTTTTCCTTCAAAATAATTTCTGTTTCTTTTATTTTTATTTGAGTTCATGATACTTTACCATGATTTCGATCTGATAAGTTAATGTATTTGGCTTAAAAGTGTTATTTACATATATCTTTAAATTATTTACTTTCAAATTGATTTTAAACTTTTGATTAATACAGTATTTATGTATTTAGTCTGTGTTGATAAAATTTGGTGAGGACTATATTTACAAAATTTTATAACCACGAGAAAAAAAATTTCCCGTGTGCAAACAATGCCACATATTGTACCAGAACGTCAGAATCCGTGATTTCACCTGTCACCCGTCTAACCAGCGTCGCTGAGATGAACTACATGAAAGATGCACGGGAACAGTGTTATGAAGGTCACGAGGACTCAACGCGAAGTGAAGTGTATGGGTCTGGGAGAGAGTATTCGTGCACTTCTCGACCGCTGCGAGCAAGCTGGGCGGCTCCCCGTGGGGACCTTCCTAATCGGCGCCGCAGGAGAGATCAAAGGTGAGGCTCGGACAAAGTGCCCACCGCTCACTCAGGCCCCACCCTAGCGTGGGACGTCTCTCTATCTCTACCGTGTCCTCCCCCTTGCTACTATCCACCTACCCTGCTCGGGACATCGATTACTGCGCGCCCAGAGGTGGTATGAGGTTGTGTGATCCACCCCACTTTGGAGCGACCACAGCACTGGACTCCCGTAGATTCCTCACTGTCCCAGCTAGCACTTACACTATATCAGCCACGCTACGAAGGCGTCTGTTACACGCACTGCAGGTATGCACACGTAAGTGCAGCTTTGCGACAGACATCTGTGCGCGCGCAATGTAAGATACACGTCCCTAGGATTACACAAGTGTGTGTCGACAGTTCATCAGAGTTTGTAAGAATGTAAGTTAGTGCTCACAATTTGGTGTTCTTGGATTCTTAGGTTATAATAACGACTGATATTTATTTAAGAACGATTAACAGCAAAAACAAATCCTAGTTCGGTTTTATAGATTGTGTCTGTATCTAAACACAACTGTCTTACATATCTGGTTTAATTTAGCAGTAACGACAGCTTTAGAATTTGATATTTTTGTATAGTTCTCGTAAATGCGCAGTCTGAAAAATTTCAATCAATAGATGAACCACAGGAGTGGTGGAAAAAAGCCATCCACCTAGGCAATCCCGTCTCGGTCCCCGGAGGGTTCGTCCCGAAATCTTTGCATGTGTAAAACGTAGAGGATGTTGTAGTTTTTCGGCAAGTTTTCTCAGGGCTCTCCAGCTTCCCTCGCCTTTCTTATTACGTTGCTGCTCCTCACACATCTCGCCCTCACCTCATCCAGTCTTCGGGCCGTACAGACGACAGGCATATAAGTCGCTTGTCCAGCGGTCGGCCCAACTTTCACCCCGACCTTCCCTCATACACAATGTGACCCTGTCCGAAGACGGGATCACGTAGTGGGTTTCCAGATCAACTACAATTAATTTGTGTTGTTAAATTTGTTTAATGTAATTCAGTTAAGAATTTTAAAAATTCTATGCATCCAAGTGGCCAGGAATAAAAAGTAATTGTTATCGAGACATTTGTAAATCCTTATTTTCTGTGAATTAGAACGTTCAATATTTTTTTTTTGTGAAACTACGGAATGTGAAAATAATTCAGAACATTCGAAACCGAAAATTGTGCTTGCGTACATTTTGCACGACTTTGAGGAATTTATGTTGAATTTGCGCTACTTTTGATCCAATGCTATATATTACTTGTTCATTTTATCTCGCTGAAGTTATAACATCCACGTCACTCAGTAATTTTCTTTTTAATATAGGTTTACCTACCACATTGTTTATAATTATATAAATCGCCCATATGAACACTTGCTATGTTATATTTATAATTGTGAGTGCAGAATTTCCATGATACGCTCATCCCACACCTATAACAACTGACAAGGTACTCATCTGTATATATTATTTTTTAATAGGAACATTTTTTGACACATAAACGAAAATATATTTTTAGCATTTTTGTATTCTCATTAAATAGTCCGCTAATTTTCAAATAAGTCTTAATATCAAGGAATTAAAAAAAATCCCTGAATTTGACGTGAAGGAACTTTGTAAATTTCAGTTTAAATTGTTGTTTGTGTAACGTTATGCACGGGAAATTTTAACACAATACCGATCAAATGTGCGGCATACGTCAGAACCTATCATTAATGTCATGACGTATTTCTCGTTAAAACTCACTCCACCTTACTTAAGGTAAGATATGTCCTGAATAAGAATAATATGCGGGCAGCATATAATGCACTATAAGCACGCGCATAATTTATTGTTTAAAGAAAAAATTTAATTTTCATGTAAATATAACGTTTTTAATAGCCTATAGGCCCTATTTTCCCTTACCTGTAGTTTTTATATATTTAGTTATTCTTTCATTTACATTGCATAGTCTTTTTATAGTTGTTACAAATTCAGTCTTGAAAAAATGTGAAAGTTTCAAATTCAGCCTTAGGCATCACGTGAATATTTCATACAATAAAGATAAAGAATTATTGAAGATGATCGTTGAAACACTATTTAACAAACTTAGAGAATGCACAAGAAAATAGTAGGTATTTTTAATGATTGCACTTTTACATAAAATAAAGTGCATTGTTTTTGGATATTTCACATATTCAATCAAATATTTATTTTAAACGGTTGTTGATTTCCGATACCATACAGACCTAAAAACGTAGATGCCGCCGAAGGTATTTGAGGAGGTAGCTCCAAAAATGGGATATAGAAATAAATGCATATCTGATAAATTACATTTTAAAGTACCTATTGAATACATGGCTGTGGCATTATAAGTTTATTACAACGTAGCTGATATTCATTAAGTATTATACTATAGTAGTGCTGAACGAATCAAGTCACAATATCATGTAAATAATAATTTCCTATAAAACTTTGATGCACATTTCAAAATGTACTGATTTGGAACACGTCTTTGGTTAAACAGTGCTTCCAACTCGGAGAATTAAAACAGCCATAATCAATCACCACATACTAACAAAAGAATACTGGTTATTTTTAACTGTTTTCCACAAAAAGGGCACGTACTGCCGTTTTTGGAGCTACCGGAAAACTATTCGTTCTACTGCAACTATTTGGAGCCAGTAAGCAGTAATCACTATAATGACGTCGCTGTTAAACCTCTTGAGCGAACCAAAACCAGTCTTTAGGCTTTGCTTCGCTAGGTTAACAAAATCCTACTATCTACTTCCAGAAATATGGCCCATGTGCTCAGTAGTTCGGTAAAGTGATTTAGTACTGATTAATTTGCTGTAGACACTGCAACTGGTTTTATAGAGTGAAAAACACTTTAATTTGAAGTAATTAAATGACTTCGTGAAGTGAAATAATCTGAAGAATTTATGTATAACATGTCGGACATCGCTTCAGAAAAAATACTTCACTGCGGAATTCTAAAAAGTTGTGACATTATCGTTGAGCTCTGTTTCGTTATTTTAGGTTGTTAAGACCTAAATTTTGGACGATTCTGAATGGTACTTTAATTACATTGGATATATTTCTTACAAGTATAACAATTACATCATACATAGAGCGAAACCAATAACAGAGAAGGTGGCTTAGAAATGGATAAATTTGAATTATCCGGCGTAGATTATTATATTACACAAGGAAAAAATACACTAAGTAATTTTTATAACACTGACAACGTCTTACCCTCGCGGGGTAGATATTATAGTAGAAGTAATAAATGGTGGATTCGTACTACAATGATAAACTGTAAGAAATGTCGTATTTATGGTAATTTTTTGGTAATTTATTGCCATATATGCAATGAACCAATGTACGACAACGTCTTTACAACAAAAGGTTGTGTAGAAGAAAATTATTATTTTATACAAATGTATGTTCTTGTATTGCATGTCGTCGTTTAAGTGTTCCAAGACCTAGGAACAACTAAATTTATGAGATGTAATGCAAAAAAGCTTTATATTATGTATTAAGTTATTATAAGTATAAAGTAATTATTAGTCTATGAAAATTATTATCAGGAACAAAATCTAATTATTTTGAAATCATTAATCAGAGCTTAAATTCATTCCTAAATAGTGAGTTTACATTATTCCGTAACAACTAACCCATATTAAAAATGTCTTAATGAAGTTGGGATGAGAACTAACATTCCTATCTTAATGCTCCTTTGATCATCAATTTTTTACAATTATATTTCAAATACGCTGTTAAAAATATAGTCAACTGTTAGTAAAATAAATACAAAATATTTTAATCATATACATAGCTGCAGTCAAAACATTTATAGAGGTCGTTCTGGATAAAGTAAGCAGTAGAATTTTATCCTTCGCGAAGTATCGCTAGCCGTTACTGCTTATCATTCAATATTAATTATACTTACTTTACTATTTGTATGGTTGGCAGATAAATTACGCAATATGGTTTCGTTTCTTACACAAATGCAACAACACTGAAGTAAAATAAACAGAAATCGACATACTTGTATTTCTATAATTAATAAATTTCTTTATCAAAATATGTATATTGCTACCGACTGCACGAGTTCAGAGAGGTTAGACATTTCCACCCGTCTTCAGCTACGCTCTCAAAGATATGAATTGGCTCAAAGCAGAATTTTAGCAGGATTTTGCTCACTGTATCCTGAACCGACTCTATTAGCATATTATTCGGTAGACCAACATAAAATATTATTTTCTATGCATTCTGGGGATTTCGGTGTTTGATTCTTTAAACAAAAAGATTTTTCTTGATTAAATAATATTTGAATTCTTAACTTGTAACTCAAACATTAGCCACGTTTATCATAGTTCCAGAAAATAATGCAAGTGTGTCTGATAAATCTGCTGCACTGAGTAATATTCTCCTCACGATGGAGATATTTCAATGAAGTGTAGGAACAGGATGTTGAAAACTTTATGAGCCGTTTTTCCATTCCCGGGGAACGTAAAGTCCCCAAGGTGATTTTTCACAGAGGAAGATAGTGAACAAAGGGTGAATAAATTTTTGAAGACTATAACGGGAGTAAAAGTATTATTTTTTCTTCTAGGAATGAAGCTTCGTGTAGGTAGGTATTTGTTTTTTTTTTTTTTTACATTAAAGTGTGTGTATCGAAACAGATGTCAGTGTTTTGAAAATTTCAGTGACCTTAACACATTTGTTTTCATTTGTAGGATTGACTTACAAAACAACAATTTAAGGGGCACTGATATTAATTAAATAAATAAGTACTTGTATTTAACTCGTCCATTACATTAATGGTTTTGTTATTTCTCGTCTTGTGCCAGCAATAATTGGTATAATCAAAGCGGTAGAGATTTTCCTTTGGGAATGACATACTGTACGAGAACTCGGTTTTACTCCTAATTATATAGCACAACAGAATATCAACTAATCAAAAACTTAGAGTAGAAGTATAATTTTAATTAATATAAAAATTAGTTACTAACGTAACATTTTAGTGCGTTTGCACTGGATAAAATAAGCAAAAGAAACAATCGTTGAACATATAGCGACATATTTTTCACTTTTTTCATCAATGTTGTTATATCCTCTAAGCCTTAACAATTTCTAAGGCAATTCCAAAAAATCGAAATTTGACAATCTCTGTAAACATTTCTTCTCACAAACATGTGGTTTATTGTGTAAATTAGTTGCTTCATCAATGCGTAATTTAACTTAACTTATCATCAGGATAAGATAATTAGTTCGTAAAATATGAAGCTAAATATATATTTGTAGGAAAGAAATGTAAAACAATATATTTTGCAAGTGGTTACAATTATATTTGTCAATGGCATATTTTGGTTAGTTGTATAACAAAGACATTCGTTGTAATGTGTTGCGAAATATTAAATTTGCGCTGTGGAAAAATACCACAGGTATTGGTTCGTCAGTTTTAATGCAAATATGTTCATGTCAATATGATAAGATAATTATTAATAAATCGTGGATACGTTCAATATAAAGAAAGCTCTTAGTAATTAATAACAGAACCAACATTATTATAACAATATTTCATAATGTTAAAAATTTTACAATGTAAGGTGGAATGAAATTTATTTCCAATAAATATAACTGTTCGTTTATAAGTGGAGTGTAATAGAAACGAAGGTAAGAGAGCAGAGACGTGTACTTGTACATGTTTAGTGATTTTACCAAAGGGCTATGTGATTAATTGTACATTAATATTTATAATCACCACACGATAACTGTTAACTGTCTCACTTAATTATTATTGTGTTTAACAGAATATGCATTGGACAAATTTACGGGCTATTTTAATAGACGACGTAAAAATCTCGCTATTCTGTACGTTAATATTTTCGTATAATTTGGCTTCGTGGATTTCCATTCTAATATAAGTGACATGCAAATGGTAAAGCTTGAGTGTTGTCTGAAATTCTAACATAAATATAAGTAAGATGGCAGTGAATTGATTCACTATGCACTACTTCGTAATGTGTATGTGATATTTCATACTTAAGACGTAATAGTTGCAAAAGTGATAAATTTGTGAAAGTGACTCTTTGTTTAACTTTAGAAACTTATGGCCAATTGAATTTTCTGAGACAAAATGCACAGGTCTTAGCTATCAATGGACATGATTGAACATGTCCATTAAAAGAAAAAAACGTTTGTAGCATATAGATTACATTTAGACTCCATTGCTCTTTTTTTTTTAAACGTGGTGATGTCATTGCTGCACTAGTGAATATATTTAATACTTACGTGAGGAGTTAATTTATATAATTTACAGCCTTCGTCGTATTGTTTAACGCGATTTATATAACACTGTTTATTGAAATTACCTTTTTTCAAAGTAACAATTTCATACCACGTTTCATCATATTTTTTTAACTCTTAAAACCTAATAAGGTAATAATAATAAAAAAAACTGTTTCGATCGTTGCCTTGTCGTGCAAGCGTATTGAGTCTTCAAAACATTGACTTTATTGTGTGTAAGATGGCTTATGTTACGTCCGGCAGTGTATAAATAATTCCTAGAAGAACTGACTAGCATAATATCAAGTGACCGAGGAAGCCATTGTTAAGTGCAAGCTTCTAACTTAACATGCTTCCATTATTTCTGGTATCGTACTGTACTAGTCCGTTTACTTCAGAGCTAAATCAATGTGAAGGAAGAAGATTTAGTCAGCGCTTAACATCGAGGTCTGTAGCACTTGTGAGGGGTGAAATGATGTGAGCATAGAGCATCGCCGCAATTAATGGGCGGGGGAAACGGAAAAGCCCCGAGAAAACCCACCGACCAGCGGCATCTTCCGGCACGATTCCCACATGCGAAAATCCGGGAACCGACCCCGCCGGTAATCGAACCCGGATCGTCTTGGTGGGAGGAGAGGGTCATGACCCCTCAGCCACCGCGGCCGCTAAATCAATGTGTTTACGAGAATATGAAGGTGTGCCTGAACAAATAAAGAAAAATAGAACATTTGCAGTGCTTAATATGATAGTCTTGGATAATTTACACTATTCAAATATTAAATGTGGACACGATTTTTTAGATATTGTTCGCTTACAATAAAATGTAAGCGTTTATATATATCTGTCATTCGAAAACATTTTTCACAAAGAAAAAGCTGTGAAGCATAACGTAAATCCGGTTCGTCAATGCATTGGTTTAGAAAAGCGTTTGACATTTCCTAAAGGTTCTGAATCATTTATATTAACTCTCAGCCTTGTACGTTAAAGAGATTCGAATTATTATCATAAAGTGATTCTTATTATAAACTAGCAGTCCCCCGCGGCTTCGCTCGCGAGTATTATTCGTAACTGATAATATTTACTTTTATTTAAAAACCTCTTTGTACACAATATTGGTACTTCAGTCATCAAGTGTTAGAATGTCCAAGCGGTTAGTTGAACTAATTCTGCAGAAGGATAAGTAGCCATAGCTGTCCACGCGAAAAGCAGTCTTAAGTTTGTCCCTGCCACTAACAGCGACTTCGCCTGGGCCTTATTTATAGCCCTGCCTATTTGACGTTGTGGGGTAATTACAGACACCTAAGGTAAGAGGTTAATCGAATGAGAAACATCTGTTAACCCTGTGCTCAACCATTGGTGGCGGTGCCATCAATTATATATTTTCAAAATATTCACTTTAACTTTATTGACATTACAAAGTTTTAGTGGGTAAAGGTTTCGCGGAAACGTATTTGGTGCCCCAAACCTGAGATTAGGAAGAATATATATCGACGGTTTACTGCCAAAAGTGACAAAGTCAAAATGAGATAATATTATAAAAATGCTAGGAATATGTATATGTTGTTCACGAACAATTTCCCAAGTTTAAAGTATATTCGTCGTTTCGTACTGTTGTGTCACAGTGTAGTAACATACCAAAATTTTGTAAATATGTACAATTTAATACTGTTTTTAGACGAAATAGCATTTATGACTTAATCACTTTACGCAGTATACCGACGATATGTCAGCTGATATTGTAGAGGAACCTAAGTGGAAAGCGAACTGAAATTTTACCCATTTTAAAGACTTCATGTAAATTGCACTATTTCGATTTGCCTTGTAGTTTTTGTGTGTCAGAATTGAACGTTCGCACGCAGCATTTAACGGAATTCGAGCCCAGAACCTCCCGGAATTTAGACCTGAGTAACAAACAACTGCGTCACGTAACGTCGAAATAATTCATGAAAATAAAATGTATTAAAATATATATATATCTGTGTCCTGGGCTCATAGAGGTTGTACAACACTACGTATCGATAGGTTACTGTAGTGAAACTCCTGTATAAGTTGTTTCTCGCTGCTCGTTCCTGCTTTTCGGATCGTCTGCCTTGTATATTGACCAACTTAGTTTTATTCTTAATAATCACGTTTCTTATAAAGAAAAAAAATTACATGCATATTTTTTTAAAATATTTACGTAAGCATCACTCTGACGCGAACAACACCTCAATATCGCTACTGATTAGATAGATATCGTGGGTTGATGGAAAATAAATTTTGCGCTTTTTCACCGTTTTGGGTGTCGAATTTCGAAATATTTTAAATTTACATCTTAGACATTTGTATAAGTATCCAACTGAAGTGTAAATCACATCGCTAGCCCGTTCAGTCGAATCAAAATCGGTCATTCACTAAAAAAAAAAAAAAAAAAACACATATCACCCATGCACGGCATTGAGAAATCGAATTTCGAAAAATCTGAAAACCGTTTTGCGATAATTTCTGTAACCATCATCCTGAAGGAAAAATTAATTGTATATCTCGACGGGTTCGCGATAGATATCAAGGAATTATCTAAAACACGTTCAAGGTCTTTTCACCACTTAAGAGAGTAAATTTCGAAAAACCCTTGAATCACGTTTTAGAATACTTTATTGGTATCTCGTGGACGTAAAAAACACAACATTAGCCCGCTTGGTTCAAGATTAATTGACGATTAATTGAAAACGGTTTTCACCACTTTTCACCCCTTTTCACGTCCTTAGGTAGCGAATTTCGAAAATTCCTGAAATTACTTTTTAGGTATTTGAGTAAGCATCAATCCTAAACAAAAATCACGTCTCTATATAAAAAACTATGGGATCGATATATATCGAATGTGAGTCGAAAACTCATAATACCCCTTTTTTAACCAGTTTAAGGCCGAATTCAGAAAATATATTTTAAGTAGTACTTGGGATATTTACAAAAGCACCAATTTAAAGCAAAGAGTACTTCGATATCTCGATTGATTCGATAGATATGGAAGGATAATCGAAAACACATTTCACGTATTTTCACCCCTTTAAATAAAGAATTTCGAAACGTCTTTAAGTCCTGTCATAGACATTTGTTAAAGTAACCAATTAAAGTTAAAATCACGGTGATAGCCAATTGTGTTTCAAAGATATAGACGATTCATAAAAAACACATTTTGCCCCTTTTTACTGCCTGGGGGTCGAATTTCTAAAAAACCTAATATTCATTTTTGGGTATTTACGTAAGCAATATTTTAAAGTTAAAATCAACTCTCTATCCCGAAGGGTTGGATAGATATCGATAGTTGATTGGAAACACATTTAAGGTCTTTTCAGCCCCTTAAAAGTTGAACTTCGAAAAATCCTTAAATTGGTTAACATGCATTTTTACGAGTGTCCTGTTAAAGTAAAAATCACGATGATTGGCCGTCGGGTTCGAGCTCTATCGATGTTTCTTCGTAAACACATTTCACCCCTTTTCACCCTCTTAGAGGTAGAATTTCGAAAAATCCCTTCTTAGTGCTCGCCTACGACCTGAAGGGAACCCCCACAAAAAATTTCACGATTCTAGGTCCAGTGGTTTGGGCTGCAGTTTGATATGTCAGTCAGTCAGTCAGTCAGTCAATCAGTCAGCTATCATTTTTATATATATAGATATTGACTGTAATGCAAAGTACGTGTAGCAATGGGCGTAATTTGGTTTCTACGGTTTTAGCCAGATGTATGAATTCGACCTCACTTGGCATTCTGATACTCTGAAATGGAGAACAGTAATACTGCACACTGTCGATAATGTAGCATGTGAAAACTTACGTTCTGTATATACAATACGTAGTGGAATATCTTCAGGTAATGAGGAGTAGGCTGCACTTACGCAGTCATAAGTTTCGCCCTACATCATGTGCATAGCCACTGCCAGTATTATAGAATGTTCACAGAAAAGTAAGTAAATTTGAAAGCAGTGTACTTTTCATGTTAGCCAATTTATATATTTTCGCTATTTGGCTACATATTCACAACAGTGTTTGTGTAATAGACCGACTTTGCAGATCTTGAATTGCTTAAAATGTAATACATGAGACCACAATAAAAATAGGTTTGAATAAATTTCTTGGCGAGGCTTGTTTAAAAAACGCTCACTTTAGAGTGCAATAGCTTATAAGCGTCCACGAATCAGGTGCATTAAGCACTGCAGTCAGAGTGAAAGTTTGGAACTGCCAAAATAACCCTTTAAAAGCAGCAAGCCTAATAAATGATTAAACACGTGTCTTAAGAATATATTAATTCTAAGTCAGGACTTGATAAATTCGATCTGCAGAAAGACCCCGCATTTAGTACGGCTCTTAATCATTTGTATTGGTCAATCGCGATAAAGTGAGCTCCTTTGAAGGCCATCTTGTAAAGAATAATAATTTAAAAATTATATTTATGGTAACCTCAGACGTTAATTTTTTGAGTTGGTACAATCTATATAATCATAGATTGTTACTTAGTGGATTTTATTGTGTTAAACTGGCATGAAACTTCAAATTATCTAAAAAGAAAAAAATACATAGGGTTACTAAATTGTTCACCTTACCCCGAACCTCATACATAAACTTCAAACGTGCCTCGACGCGGAGAGATTTGGTCAGAATTTTACAAGGACGTTAACAGCGCCAGTATTGGTTGATATGACTTATTGACTAAGGAGCAGAGTCGTAACCTGCCAACCAACGGTATAGTTCAGTTCAATTTCCACGCGTGATGATCAGTATCAACACCACCGGAAAATGTTCTCGGATCGTTTTTGTAGAAGACTAACGCCATAACCGACGCGCCAACATGTACCACTCAAATCTAATGTTATATTTTGTCAAATACGTGATAAAATGTTTTCAGTAATTGAAATATGTAATACGACTTCACCAATTTTTATGCCCAAAATAAATAGAGTTTGGATTTTTCTGTCATCAATTTCAGGGCGCAGTTGGCCTCAGTTTTCAACGCATTTTTTAAATATTTGTACGAGATTATTTTTAATCTTATTTTAGACATAAATTGTGACTAAAATTAGCTCTTACGAAATTTT
Organism: Medauroidea extradentata; assembly: GCA_003012365.1. NCBI lineage: Eukaryota > Metazoa > Arthropoda > Insecta > Phasmatodea > Phasmatidae > Medauroidea > Medauroidea extradentata. The sequence goes on along the minus strand of PNEQ01116602.1, from coordinate 81,121 downwards.
TTTATCTCACATAGTTTTTGCGTAATGACTCGTAAACGTCAAAATTTGCATTTTACGGTTCGGTGACCACCACTAAAACCAATTGACCTACCAAACTGAAAAAAAAAAAATTACAGAGAATAATCATGTTGTAGGGTACAACGTCTCCTACATAAAAACTAAATATAATATATTCTTGTATTTAAAAATCATTGCTAAAATTAAATTAAAAAAAAAACAATAATTTTTAAAAATCACAAAAAAAATTATTTAGTTTTTATGTAGGAGACGTTGTAGTCGACAACATGGTTATTCTGTGTAATTGTTTTCAGTTTGGTATGTCAATTGGTTTTAGTGGCGGTTACCAAATCGTAAAATGGAAAAAAAAAAAAAAAAAAAAAATGAAAATTTTGACGTTTACGAGTCATTGCACATAAACTATGAGAGATAAAACATTTCGTAAGAGCCAAATTTAGTAACAATTTACGTCTGAAAAATGATAAAAAATATCTGGTACAAGTATAAAATAAAAAAAGGCGTTGAAAACTGAGGTTAACCACGCCATTAATGCGTAATTGCATTTGCTAGTGATTTTACTACAGGTGTACATCTATGATGTTTTGTAGTTACATTACTAGCATGGTGAGAGTAGAATTCAGTACATTTTAGTCTCTCCATGTCACTGTGTTGACATGCCACTCTGCCACCAGTAATATATCTCACGGAAGAATCATCCCCCTCCCCAATTCACATAAACTATTAAAAGCGCACACGCATAGACTGATATAGCCGATAAGTATTTTCGCACTTATACTAACCACAAAAAGAAAGGCAATTCTTAAATACGCTGCTGTTAAATACATTTACGCTACTAGATAGCTACGAATAATAAACGGAAATTATTTCTTTTAACTATTGCAAATATCAATGTAAAATGTTGTAAGTATTGGTATATATTATGGTCCAGAACTCCGTAAATGATCTCCACAAAGTCATTCTTCAAAAAAATGTTTTCATAAATGTATGTCCTGAAGACTGTGTGAAGAGTCGAAAATTCTATCGAAAGTAAGCCCACTTCCGTGAAATAAGTACGTAGTCTTCATTAAATTTTTAATTTACATGTATAAGAAACAAATTAAAATTATTTTCAATGAGAACACGAGTATATTAGAATATTTTCGCTTTTACGTATAGTAATGTTAGGATTGCAACCTTTTCGAAAAACTACAATATTATTTATGTGGACTTGTTACATTTGTCATATAATTTTTAGGTCTACAAATTATGTAGTGTGTAAGTTTGCATCAACATTTTTAATGTTATTTTAATCATCAAAAATTTAAAAAATTGTTAACATAATAATATAATAAATTTACGCTCCTTAAAAATTATGATTGACATCGGAATTTTTTTTTGATGGGAGCTTATAAATGTAACTATTTTATTAAAAAGTCTCATAACTTAATATAATCAACCAGTCAGGATAGCGTTTTTTTTTTCTGTGGTTTACGTACTGATACTGTACGATTTTGAAATACTTTCTAGCTAACAAATAATTGCTTGTTTCAAACAGAAAATTATGAGTAAGAAGTTGGTATCTACTGTTTATCTTCGTATATTTGTTATATGTTATGGAAAAGTCTATGGCTGTAATTTCAGGCTTATGAAATTTAAATTCAATTGATCAAAATACTGTAACCAGATGGGTAAACTTTACACATTACAGGATTTCCAAGATTCATTAAAATTAAAAGCTGCATGTTTTAACTGGAAATTAAAATCGACCGTGAAAACCACATTTATAATACAATTCTAATTAGCTAATGAGCTTTAATTAAGTTTCAACAATATCAGATATTTTACTGCACTAAACAAAATCTTTGAAATTTAATAGGATAACATATCCCGTTCATTATGGCCAGCAAAGCTTAATTAGTCCAAATAGTCCAGATCTACACATTGAGAAAAATAACGACCTTGCCATAGCATAGACGGTATTTATTGAACAATAAATTTTTTTCGTATCGGTGGACTTATTGTTTACACAAAAGTTGGAACTAATCGAATTTTTGTAATTCAAGAAACGTTTAATTACTAGTACAGACAACAAATAGTTAGGTATAATTAGCGAATGTGAATTTTCTTTACGCATGAATTTTTGTTTAATTCTATGGTATATGTATGTGTCGATAAACAAAGGCTATGCATATCAATGAAGTACAGCATTTTACAAAGAGATGGTTTAATGTGAAATAAAATAAAACATACACATTTCATTTAAACGAATGTATGTTCAACAAATTAATTAATAGCTATACGTGTAATCGTGTTAATTGAATTAAATAAAGTGTATGACTGTATTGATTAAATAAAATTAGACGTTTCAAATGACTACCGTATCTTTCTGCCCTCTCACGTTGCGGTGTCTCTTGTCAGTGTTCATAAAACTTGTATGTAAGTGTGATAAACAGATTATATCACCAAAAATCCACATAAGTTTTTGTATCTCATATTAATGTAATTTTGCTTATAACTAGCTAAATTAATAATTTTTGTGATGAGATGTCTTATTAATTTAGCTTCTAGCAAGCTCTATACGATTTGAAATATATTAAGAAGAGTCAGTGAGAGTTTGTGTCTCATATGTGTTCCAGTTCACTTTTTTATGTAGAATAAAAGCAAAAACTGTTTATAAATAATCTCTGTATAATAGTACCATAGTAGGACATGAAAATCATCTGCATGTAAGCAATTAATTGATAAATATTACATAATCAGATTTCGCTACTATCGTCAGAAGAAAATTATTACAAATTACTATAATCAACACGCGAAATTTAAACATATATACTTACATGTAGACTACAAATTTGAAGAATTTTTCCCTAATTGTTTGTTACCATTAATGACATATTTAGTATGCATTGTTCAGTTCCAACAAATGTTTCCGGATAAATTAAATCCTTACGATTAGTTTATGGGAGAAACCACACATAGGTAAGATATAATTGGAAATGATGACACCAATACGATTGGTTATTTATTTTGATAATAAGAAATATAATCTTTATTGTAAGTAACCCAAATCCACGGGTCACAAATTTGTTTACTTCCCATCTACTTCGCATTATTTATCATGCACTCAAAATTCAAAGTACTGCGTCGTTCTTTGTGAATTTTGCCCCTTTCAATGTGTTTCATTATAAAATGTAATGCTTATTAACAACGGTAGAACCGATTTGTAACTATAATTTCTTTTTTTTTGTTGATATGATGCTAATACATTTTGGGTATTTTCTTCTGGCTTAATTAGTAAAAAAATTTAAAAATATATCATTAAAACATGTAATTTTTACGTTCTGTTACGGAAGAACATTTTTCATTTCAAGTATTTAGGTTTACAGCTCACGATTTCAGCCAAAAATGTATTGATCCTTTAAATATTTATCATGAGCTATTTATTGCCAGTTATTATAATGAAGGACCCTACACATATAACTGTGCTTGCGAATATTAATCCAGGATTTAGAACTTTAGTTCAACTATTCGTCTGTCAAGTATCTTCAGTTTGATACGCTAACGTGTTGCAAGTTAATTATTTATATTTATGCTTGTAGGTTAAATATACATCTGATCGTTAAATCCTACGTTTAGCACACTACCGCATAATTGTATAAATTAATATAACAATCCGTGTTGAAAAATTTATAAGGAATTTACATATGAAATATTTTAACAATAAGCGATCTATTGTGTTGCCCTTCGACAACGTAACCGTGAAGTGTATTAAGACTTGATTTACTGTTATACCGCCTGTACAATATGCAACCGACTCGACTGAGTCGCGTTGTTGGTTGCCTGGGAACCGGTGATGCGGAACGCTTTTACGAAGTGTTAAAACATGAAGTAATTACACATTGTGTGCAACACATTGTCGTCGTGGATGGTAGAGGCTACCTGACAAACCTGATCGACGCTCAACCAGTATGCAGAATAGAAGTGGTGAGAAATGTATGCTGAGCAGCGACAGATTGTAACGTCTGCGTACAGAAGGACATCTCCGCAGCCAAACGATGATATTTACCACATATCCGTGTACGTAAGACGGGGGTGTCATTACTAGGAACTTAGCCAAATTGTTGTGGTAAATTAATAAATATTGCTAAGGAGGTTACCAGAAATCTTGGTATTACATCCCCAAATGTGACAGACTGTTAATACATGCTTCTGTATGCATCTAACGAACTTTGAGATATAACTATTCGAAGATGTGGAAGCAACGGAATGCCAAGAAAGGGTGGACGGTCTACCACTTACCTGGATTGCCGTAATAGGATGTGAGTAACAATTCTCACGTTTTCCCCCCACGTAACACAGAACTTCGCGAATTACCATCTACAATTTCTAACTTGAGATTATATTCGAAATTTATTATATAATTCTCTCCCCTTTATAATTTTAAAATTTTCCTGTTATTCGTACTCATTGAGAAGGTGTCCGTACTACTTGTTTATTGCTACCGATTATAGCTGATTCTATGACTGTTCCCAACATAGGAAAAATATTTGTAAACAGTACACTGATGAATAAATGTGTTAGTAAAATTAGCGCATTAAAATCTTTTCTTAAATATCAGTATTAGTGTACCTATATTTGTAAGAAACAGTTAAAAGTATCCTGACGTACAATCCTTGTACATTAATGTTTCTGATTATTTGCTCTATTTACAACCTGAAGCTTGGTGTCACATATTCTATATGGGTTAAGGTGTAGTGTTAGAAAATTTAATTATATTTTCAGTTTTTCAGTATTTGTTCAAATTGTATTATAAAAATTTTCTTTTCGACGAAAGATGGGGTATATTCTTGGTAAATTGCTTAACGTAAATAAAAACGGAATTTTTCATTAATTTGCCATGCAGAATCGTTGCAAGATAATTCTTGTAAGTTATCCTAAAATTCTCTTGCAATGATTCTGCGTGACGTATTAATGAAAGATTCCGTTATTATTTATGTTACACAGTTTACCAAGAATACATCCTATCATTTGTCGAAGAGAAAATTTTGATAACATAATTTGAACAAAGGTTATGGCTCAAAAACTGAAAATACAATATAATTGTTGAACACTCCCTCTTAAGGTGGGACATCAGTCGCCATATTGGATTATTTAACTAGTTGACTTTTTTTAAATTCTGAGAAGAAAAGTGTAAATTTTGAGATTATACCGTGAATTCTATGTATTTTGTGCTACGGTACAAACATCGCAGTTGAACTTTTAACGTATATTTAAGCTGTAGTCAGCCAAACAAATTATTTTATATTCTTAATTTTAGGTGACTTGCGGCCTAGATATACGTTAAAAGTTCAACTGTGGTGCTTGTACTATAGCGCAAGATAAATAGAAGACACGCTATTATCTCACGTTTTACACTTTTCTTCTCAGAATGTAAAAAAAAAAAAAAAAAAAAAAAAAAAAAAAAAAAAAAAAAAAAAAAAAAAAAAAAAAAAAAAAAAAAAAAAAAAAAAAAAAAAAAAAAAAAAAAAAA